>VXBQ01016173.1:10284-48056 GCA_013400175.1 Phainopepla nitens
GGGGGACCGGGCGGGGGGGAGGGGGGTGGACCCGCCCCTGGGCCGGGCTGAGGGAGGCGGCACCGCCCGGGGAACGGGTCAGGAACCGCGCCGCCTGCGCTCAGCCGCGAGTGATTTATAAAAATCTCACAGAATCACTTGATTGGAAGAGACCATCAAGATCATCGAGTCCAGCCCCTGCCCTAACCCCTCAACTAAACCAAGGCTCCCAGTGCCACATCTAGTCTCTTTTTAAACACGTCCAGGGATGGTGACTCCAGCACCTCCCCGGCCAGACCACTCCAGTACTTTATCACCCTTTCTGTAAAAAACTTTTTCCTAACATTCAAACTCTCCCTTGTGACACAAGCTTGGAGGGGCGAGTGCTTTGGAGGTCAGGGTACAATTAAATCTCCTGCCAAATTGGTAAAAATGGGTGTAATTCAATGTGGGCTAGATCTCAACTGCGTTTAGGCACTATCAAGTGCACGTTATTAACTTGGATTCCAGGTTGTTAATGAGGGTGAGTCTTTAGCCTTCTTCTCGTCCTTCCTATAACTCCATCACATACAGCCCCACTTTCTGCCGGGTCATCCCTTGGCTTGGGTTCTGTTCCCTCTCCTGTTTGTGAGCCTGCATTAATATCACAGAGTGGAATGGGTTGGGCTGGAAGGAACCTTAAACATCATCGTGTTCCAACCACCTGCCATGGGTTCCAGGAGCCCCATCCAACCCTGAACCCTTCCAGGGATGGGGCATCCACAGCTTCTCTGGGCAGTACAGAAGTTATCCAGCCCTCGGGATCCCAGCTCAAAGCTCTCAGCACAATATTAGGAAGCTGGTTTTGCTCTGCTACTGGTAACTTCCCAAAATGCTGCTGATGTCTGCATGGCTCTATGGCCAGAGCTTTGGACGAGATGGCATAAAAAATCCCGCAAAAAACAAACTGGACAAAACACACAGAGTTTTCCCGCAATGTCTGGGTTTGATTTTCTAGGGGAAGAACAAATTGGGATACCAGCAGTGTGGCTGTAGGTTATTTCTTTGCAGTCAGTTATCACATTCCTGCTGTTGAAAAGTGCTCAGAGAGCTCTCAGACCATTGTATATAATTAATGCTCAATAAATAAAATAAACCCATTTCTGGGCTGGTCCATGCTTGTACGGAGCCTTCCACGCCGTGGTTAAATCCACAGTTCCCTTTTTCAAGGCGTGCTTATCTCCCTTGTCCTCTGCCATCTCTTCTGAGGTACCAGCCCCGTTGGTACTTGAGAGGCAGCAGTTATAAAAGAAACCCACGGGGAGAGCACCCAGAGGACGGGGAGCAAACAGAGCCAGCTCTTCACAGGACTCTGAGATGCCCAGGTAACCTCCCAGGGTGTGTGCTGTGCTCTGGGTCTGCCCTGTGCTTGCTTTGTGCAAAGGTCCTGCTTTTTAAAGTCAGTTTACACTGCGAAAAGCACCTGGAATCTGCTGCTTGTGAGGGACTGGGGCGCATCAGCTGTAAGGGAGAAAATCATTCCTTTTAGGAGGCTGTGTTTTGTGCTTTGGATTTCTGCTGTCCTCCTGAAAGGAATATATTCCTTGCACAAAGGGAGTACCTTTACTCTTTGCTTATTACTTATATAACCAAAACATAATCAAAACTTCATCCTGAAAACTTACCTTTATCCATTTTTGTGAGGAGCATAATCCTCTTGTAGCCTTCTAGTTACCATCTTTATTGCATACACTTATTTTGACTCTCTTTTCAGCAATTTCTCCCGTGAAACAGGGTATCACAGACTGCAGTTTGTTCTCAGGGGTTGTGGTCTTACACAGCTGCAGAAATACACCTTCCAAAAGCTGTGCTTCCAATCTTAGTCTGGCAGCAAGAGAAAGAAAAATAGCATTTTGGAAAACAAAGCGAGAAAAAATAAACAGATAAGAACAGGACATTAAGTTAGGACTCATCTGAATTACAGTAACATTTTATATCCAGTTTCAGGGTGCTGCACAAAAAATGTAAAATCTAATACATGTAGACTTTTAGGCAGCAAAAAAAAATAATCTTTAGGATCTTTTTGAAAGTATAGGAAAAAGAAAAATCAGAACCCTTAACTCTTTTGTGGACAAATTAAAAAAAATAAAAATAATCCACAGGTAGCCAAACCCACTTTAAATAAATCCAAGGGAGAGTCAGCTGCTGTAATTATGATAATGCCTGAGACCAACACACTGACGTTGTTCAGGCAGATGTGAGTGCTAAGCACTTGCAAAACATGAGGCTTTTAAAATACATTTTAAAAAATTATGTACTGAAGTCATTGCTTTTTTCAAGGAAAAAAAAAAAAAGAGTGAGTGCTCTCAGCAGTGAAACTAATGAAGCTTCTCCCTCAAAGTTGCTTTTTATTTTCAAGGATGTGAGGATAATGAATTTTTACTTCTAAAGAGAGAGAAGAGTTATTAGAATATTTGCTAGTCTCATCAGGTAAATGAAAGGATGTTTCTTGAAGCAGCAAAGAAAGCCTGATGCCAGTAATTTGTGCAGGCATAAATGTGTGCTGGAAAGAATGTTTGTCCCATTGTCTGTGATTTGCTACATTTTGGGAGAACCAAAATGCCTGGCCAGGATGTCATTCCACAACCCAATGTACACAAAATCAAACCCTGGCTCCCCAGGAGTAATCCATTAGCAAACTCCTGAGTTTCAGCTGGCCTCGTGCACATTTGGGCTGTCAGGAAAGCAGAGAGGCACAAAATGTGAATATAGATAATGAGGAGACTTGGACATTAAAAACACACTCTACTGTAGATGATGTGTCATTTTAATGAACTCAGCACTCAGACTGCATTTTGAAAAATAGTTACTGTACAGCAGAATTATTCCAACTGTGATCAGTGGGAGTGCTTCCAGTCCCTGGGTTATTCCTGCTCATTACCATTGGAAAATATTATGTTTTCCATGTGAGCAATTGCTGTAGTGCCCCAGGGAGGTGGAGAGATTGGGCTGGGAGGGTGCATTTCTCTTCAGTAAGAACATTTTGGAAAGCTGCTCTTCTGAGTGCCTGTATTTATATGAGGTTATACATGAATGATTACACAGAGATTTTTTTTTTTTTTTTGTCCCAGTAATTCATGAAACAATCCACAGGAAAATTCTGGGTTTAAGCATTGAAAATTGTTGTTCATTTAAATTAGAAACAAACAAAGCAGTTTCTCTTACACCCAGTAATTAAGGGTGGAGTATTAGCCTTGAGGTGAGCAGTGACTGTCTTTGGAGAGCTTTATTGGAGAAGTAGCTTGAAAGTAAATCCCAGTAAGCAGCTATTTTATGCAGAATGGGAGCTAAAAATATGGTTATTTCTGTTCTTGGAAGAAATGGGACTCTCCCCAAAGCCAACCTGCCTCACTTTCCGTGGAGAGATGCTCCAATTCCGTGGATGCTCTGAACATCCCCACATGGAGGTTTGGAAGCAGCAGCTCTTCAGAGAGGGCTGGCAAAAGGAGCAAAGTGAAATGTGCTCTGTGGTACCTGTATTAAATTTAGCTCCCACAAGAAGCATTTTCCTGCAAGAAAGAAGGAGTCTATCTCTGCAAGGCAGCAGCTTCACTCCTCTGATCAGGGGATAGATCATGATCCACGATTTGGGTGTTTAACCCTTGGCCTTGTGTCCATTTTTAGCTCCTGTGACATGGTGACAAGGCACGTGTGCTGATGCCTGGCAGTGCGCACCCACCACCCAGAGCTGATGGCCAGTGGGATGCGAGTTTTCCTGCTCCTCCTGTGCACAACAAACACACCTCAAGGTGCAGGAGGTGAGGAGTTTCCAGCTTTTCTTTTCCTGGTCCTTTCTGCAGGACCGGGGCAGAGCTTTGGTGGGTGCCCGAGGTCCTTCTTTGTGCTGGGCACTGTCCTGCACGTGGATAAAGCAGCCCCAGGACCAGGGATCACCACTGCTGTCCTGTTCCTGGGACTGTGCCCTGCCCCAGATTGTTCCTGGTTTGCTCTGGGAGGGAAGGATCTCGAGTCATGGAGACACAGCTTGTGTTGGGGTTTTCTGAGCCTTTATGGGGCAGTTTTCCTCCTGCAGTGTGTGTGCTTGAAAACTGAACTCCTGGGCATCAGAGGTTGGAATCTCAGGAGAAGAGAAGAGCCTGATCATGGAATCCCAGAATGGGTTGGGTTGGGAGGGACCTTAAATCCCATCCAGTTCCACCCCTGCCATGGGCAGGGACACCTCCCACTGTCCCAGGGTGCTCAGAGTCACATCCAGCCTGGCCTTGGACATTCCCTGGGGTGCTGATGGCCTCATCTGCCTTGGATTTGGCAGATAAGGGAGGACAGGCTCTGAAGAACTGGAGAGGAGCAGATTGATTATTTCATGCCCTGCTATTTATATGCTAACATCTCCCCCAGCATGAGATCCTCCTCATTTCCATGGGAGCTCCAGGAATCCTTCTTGCCCTGTCATTTTAAATTATCGTTCCCATCCTTCTATGTTTTCTTCCATTTGTGCTTAATTCCTCTGTTCATCATTTTGGTTCTACTCTCACTTGCAACTTCTTGTGGCTGTCAGCCTTCTCTCTGAAACCCCCCTAGGATGCCCTGTCCTGGCAGCTGATGTGGGTGAGAATTGCTCATGCAGTTGATCACTCCATCAGCCCTGTTTCTTATGTCTCTGTGACAATAAGGACCAAGATGAAAACTCTGAACCTAATTAACAAGCCAAATGTAATATATCGTAGTAATTTTCAAGCTGAAAGTGATGTAAAAATTTTATTTTTTAGCTAAGTTTTAATAAAACCTTATTTGATGGGGTTTTGATTATTTAAAGGAGGTTTTTTGGGTTTTTTTGGTCAAATATTAGAAATATTTTGCAAGCAGCTGTTGAGAGAATATATTATTGAAATGAAATTTTTTGCTTGTATTGTTCACTGCTTGCAAACATCCTTCTTACAAGAGTGGTCTTTTTAATAAAAGACAATGTCATACTACATATTAGACATATAATAACACATCTATTTCTTGTATCTTCTTTAAAATACCAGAATAATTTGGTATGATTGGTGACTGTCCCCTGTTGAATCTTTTGCAGCCATCAGAGCTATCTTGATGCATTGCCAGGCTCAGAAACAGTAATTATGTCCTGTTTTTTGACATATAGTACATGCTAGAACTTCGAGTTTATTTCTAGAGTATTAGGCTCTAAACAATTCACTGGCTTGGACATTCATGGATATTTCTGTTTCCTCCCCTCCAGTTCAGGTTTTGCCACCTGTTAACTTCACCCTCACAGTCTCTGCATTAGCACAAGTGCTGCTACACTGGGAGCCAAACCCTGCTCAGGAACAAAACAACTCCACTGTTAGATACGATGTGAGAATCCTGAGCCCTGTGCCAGAAGAGGTAAGAGAGAAAATAAATCAAGGATTCTAAGCAGGCTAAATCCCTGCTGTTCTCTTTTATCTAAACACATGTTTGGGAGCTGCAGAGATTCCCTCTGTGCCATCCTCATGGACACAGCTCTGCTGGGACTGTTGCCTGGAAAGGCTGACCTGGAAACAGAGACTGGGTAGAGTAAAAGAATAAAAAGGGATTTATTGAAAGGATCCAGCTTGGGCCTTGTAAGAAACTCTTGGGGTGACATTTAAGTAATCCAGTAATGGTCACAAAATGGATCCCTGGTCCCAAGGTCTCACACTTTTATAAGCTCTGGTCCATCAGCACATTGGAGGTAATTGTCTAATTATAGCTCCAGGTTATGATGCTCCATCCTCTTTGTTCTTTCTTCTTCACCATTCTTTGTATTCTTGGGCCTAAAATTTGCCCTTGGTCCTTATCTAGGAAGGAATTGTTTTGTCTATCTATCTTGTGAAGAGAGTTCACCAACCCTTCATATGAAGCCCAGAACTACACATTAAACCAGCACAGAATCTGAAAGTTAAACTTATAAAAGTTAAAACCTAAGGCATCAGGACAAGCCTTGGGAATCGCAGTTCTCATCCTGAGGGGAGGATGGATCCTGGCTCTAAGTACTGGCTCCCCATTCAGCTCAACTCACTGAACTCACCCCAATGTCTGGCTCAGTCTGTGCACGTCTCTTATTTTGCCTCCCATCCCCTGTGGTGTTTATTTGCTGTTTTTTATTGCAAGTATGACACCAGGAGGACTCACAGCGTCCGAACCGCGGCGCTCCACGACGGCTTCACCGCGCGCGTGCGGACCTTGCTCCTCCAGGAGGACCTGCAGAGGAGCAGTGCCTGGGTGGAGGGAAACCTCCCGCCTCTGCCAGGTCAGAAAAGCCAGGGAAGGGCTGGATTTTGTGTTCTGAACATTCAAAGGTGACAGGTTTAGCTCTTTAAAATAAAAATACAGCGTTTTCTGCTCTACCTGCTACAGAAGGATTTAGTCCAGTGTGTGGGAAGTAGAGAAGGTAGGAAACTCTCAGAGGCTGAGAAAACTCTCAGAAGTTGTAGGAAAGCAAATCTCAGAATGCAAGAAAACAGATATGCAAGGACAGAAAACAATGAGGATGTGTTTCTGAGCTGTGTAGAGACAGGCCTTAGAAAATATAGTAAGCAAGATAATAGAAAAATATAAGTTTAATAAGGAAGCTTTATCCATTGTTCTTAAGCTAAAACAAGCTAGCATTGTTAGACGTAAAAAGTACATGGAGCTCTAATTATTGGCTTAAGCAAATGCTTGTAAACTTGAACATTATCCTATTGGCTGGAAAGTTTTTAAAAAGACCTTGTAACTTTGAGAATTTTGGCTGCTGTTGTTATGCCATGAGCTCTCAGCATCCTTTATGTCTCACCTTGCAACAAGACTGATGCTGAAATAAAAGCTCCAGGAGTGCCTGCCAGCAGCCCCATCCCATTGTCTTTGTTTATAGTAATCCAACAGAAATGGTGCCTTGTGTTTCATTTCAAGAAACATAAACTGACCAGCTATCAAACTATTAGAAAACCCCAAATAACCTCTGCAGTGGAGCCTGGAGTACAATCTGGAGGTGCAAAATGTCAGTAACACCTACAAAATTTTCTAACAATGCCTTGCCAGGGCTGAGTTAACCCAGCGTGGTGCACCTGAGGATGTGGTTGAAGAGAACACACACAGCTAGAATGGCCCAAACTGGAATCCAAGTGTTTTTAGCAACAGGAGCTTGTTATGATTTTTGCTGTGAGGTTTTCTTTCTGCTCTGTCATACCTTGCCTCTCCAGGTGCTGCAGGGACCTCTGTCACCAACTTGTCCTGTGTCACCCACGTCACCAGCCCTGGCAATGTCTCTCTCCATTGCTCTTGGCTCCCTGGCCAAGGGGCACCAGAAGACACCAAATACTTTCTGTTTTACAGGTTGGTGTTTGCTCCTTTTCCAGCCAGAAAAGGAGCAATTTCCAGAATTTCTTTAAGAGCTCCCTGTCTCACCAGCATTTTAATTTAGGTATGAGACACACACTGAAGAATGTCCCACGTACACCAAAGACAAGTGGAACAGGAATATTGGGTGCAGATTTTCAAGTACTCAGATTAAACCTGGTGAGATTGACAAGCTCATTATCATTCACATTAATGGCTCCAGCAAACGTGCTGCAATCAAGCCCTTCCAGCAGTTATTTAACCAAAATGCCATCGGTGAGTAGGAATACTTCAAAAAAATATATCAAAAATGTCTAGCAGGATTGTCAGGATGTGAGGAAATTCTGGTGGATTGAGTGGTTCTTGATGCAGGTGAAAGGAAATTGTTAAGGAAATTGGAAGAAATAACTGGATTGTTTCAGCTAAATTTGATTTTAATCATCTATTTTAAATTGTAGAATGGCAAAGCTAAAAGCTAGTAAAGATAATTAGTTATTCTGTTTGTTAGCCATAATTGCCAATATTAATTTTCAGTTGATTTAGTCAATATACCTTAAAACACAGTTTTTATTACCCTTAATTTTGCAGCCTTTCTTTAGAAGGAATAAGACACGTGGTGTTCAAGTTAACCCTGTCCTGTAAAGGAAGGCATTAGAGTATGGAATAAAAGAGAATATCAGCCATGATTGTCTATCATTTTTTATCCACACAAATAATTTACTTTCCCTCATTAGTTTCATGCTTTTTTCTTTTTTGGTAAACAGATAACAATTCTCTTTTTCACTAAGAGAAAAAAAATCACATTTTCTTCTTAGAAATTGTCCTCTTAACAGCAGCTGAATTCCTTTGATTTTTTTCCATTTTTCAATAACTTTCCCGGCTACATTTGCATTTTCTTTTTCCTGGAAATGAAGTTTTTCTAACTGTTCCATCATTAATTTCTTCTTCTTGGAAATTAATTTAATTTCCTGTGGAAATTAATTTAATAAATACTTCTGGGGAAATTAATTTAATAAATGCCTCTTTCCCCAGTAATCTCATTTTCCAAAACTTTTAAGTGGATTTTCCCAACTGTTTTCCTATAACTATTACCAGCAATATAGTTATTCCTCCTAAATCCTTATCTTTTCAGTCCAAAAAGGGAAATAAATTCAATAATTATAGGTCCTACTTGGAAACACTATCAGGTTATAAAATGCTCCAGTTTTTAGTAGTTAAACTTGTCTCTATAAATAACTCAGCAGTATGGTTTTCTTTTTGCAGAGAAAGTGAATATTCCCAGAAATATCAGCATATCCCTGGAGCAAAATGATCTCCTGGCCATGTGGGAGAAGCCAATTTCTCCTTTCCATGAGGAATGTTTTGAATATGAATTTTATCTCATCAACCTGAAGTCAGGTACCAAACAGGTAATTGCTCCTGCAGCATCCAAGATTATCCAACATTCCTGTTCTCTGCAGCTGGAATTTGCCTTCCTCTTTTCCTCTTTTATATCTGCAGCAAACCATCCCCAAGGAACTTGGGAAAGCAGGACAAAATTGGATTTATTCAGTTTATGCATCTGGGTTCAGAACAGTTTTTACCATCTTGAAAATGCTGCATTGAGAATCTGGAGGAAGAATGGAAAAATGAGGCATTTTCCAGGAATTTTTCCCTGGAATATTGGTGTGTTTTAGGAGAAGTTACACCTATAAAAATGGAGCTCTTACCTCCAAAGCAAGGCCAGCTGTTGGCAGTTAATTAAAACAATAAAAAGTTAAATATGGTTTGTGGGAAATAGAAAAGGTATAAATCTATTGTGGGAAACAGGGAAGGTAGAAAATCTCAGAAAGCTGGATGAAGGCAAATCTCAAAATGGAAGAATACAAGAATGCTGAAAGTGCAAGGACAGGAAACAATAAGACTATGTTAGTGAGCTGTGCAGAGACAGGCCTTGGAAAATATGGGAAGAAAGATAATAGAAAAATGTAAGTTTAATAATAAAGATTTATCTATTGTTTTTAAGCCGTTACAAGCAAGCATTTTTCAAAATGAGGTGGACATACAACTTTACTAATTGGCTTAAACGTGTTCTTGTGAGCTTTAACGTTATCCTATTGGCTAGAAAGTTTTTAAAAAGGCCTTGTAACCTGGAGAATTTGGCATGGAGAAAATACCATGGAGCAAATGCCATGGAGAAAATGCCATGGAGAAAATGCCATGGAGAAAATGCCATGGAGAAATGCCATGGAGAAAATGCCATGGAGAAAATGCCGTGGAGAAAATGCCATGGAGAAAATGCCATGGAGAAAATGCCATGGATAAGATGCCATGGAGAAAATGCCATGGATAAGATGCCATGGAGAAAATGCCATGGAGAAAATGCCGTGGATAAGATGCCATGGAGAAGATGCCATGGAGAAAATGCCATGGAGAAATGCCATGGATAAGATGCCATGGAGAAAATGCCATGGAGAAAATGCCATGGAGAAATGCCATGGAGAAAATACCATGGATAAGATGCCATGGAGAAAAGCCTTGGAGAAAACTCCATGTTGTTATGCCATGAGCTCTCAGCATCTTTTGTCTCACCTTGCAATGAGGCTGATGCTGAAATAGAAGCTCCAGGAGTGCCTGCCAGCAGCCCTGTCCTGTTGTTTTTGTGTGTAGCAATCCAACACTGGTTTAAATTTGTTTTCTGAGTGGCTGAGTCTTGATTCACCTCTAACAGCAGCAGTTGTTCTCCTGACAGATCCTGAAGATCTCCTCCAACAGCTTCCGGCTCCGCGTGGACGCCAGCAGCAAATATTCCCTGAGGATCAGGGCCAACCACAACCACATCTGTCGTGCCAGAGGCTTCTGGAGTGACTGGAGTCAAATCATTTATGTTGGTAAGAATTCCCATTATCCCACTGCTGGGGAGCAGCCTGACCAATCCTGCCTGACCAGGAGTGTGTGCAATGCCCTGGGATTCCAGTGGAAAACAGGGATTTGAAGGGAAAACCTGACTTGGTAATGCCAAGGGGGTTTAAATCTATTTCATTAAAAATAAACTCCTTGCAAGAGGACTGGTTTCAGGCAATGCTCTGTGAATATTTCCAGAGATTGCTTTTCTTGCATCTCTTCAGTTTTTTCAGGTCTTTCCCTGCCCTCATTGTGGTGTTCATGCTGGAGATAAATATGAGAGACCGTGTCAACCATTAATTCACTGAAATTATCTCAATGCTGAGGGGAAAAAAAAAAGCATGATTTTAATATCTTTTAGCATCTTTTAGCATCTCCATTGCTGGGGAGTAAATGCTGCCTGATCAGGAGCATGTGCAACATCCTGGAATTCCAACAGGGAACAGGAAAACAGGGATTTGAAGGAAAAACCTGACTTGGTAATGCCAAGGGGGTTTAAATCCATTTCATTAAAAATAAACTCTTTGCAAGAGGACTGGTTTTAGGCAATGCTTTGTGAATATTTCCAGAGATTGTTTTAAACTCAAGGCCTTTTCTTGCATCTCTTCAGTTTTTTCAGGTCTTTCCCTGCCCTCATTGTGATGTCCGTGCTAGAAATAAATAAGCAGCCATTAATTCACTGAAATTATCTTATCCCTTCAATGCTGAGGGAAAAAAGAGCATGATTTTGACATCTTTTAGCATCTTTTTGCATCTTTTAGTATCCCCGTTGCTGGGGAGCAAATGCTGCCTAACCAGGAGCATGTCCAACATCACAGAATTTTAATAGGAAACAGGAAAACAGGGCTTTGAATTTAATTTACTGGAATTATCTCACCTCTTAAATATTGGAAGGAAAAAAGAACATGATTTTAGCATCTTTGGAGCCTGATCATTTGCCCCACTCTGTTTTGTATTTCCTGCTTGCTGAGCAAGTTGTTCTGGAAATAACAGTTCCTTTATCACTGCACGTTATCAACTGTTTGTTCTTAGACATCCTCCTTGGCTCTTATCTTTGGAGTTTCTTAACTTCCTTGTTTTCACTTAAAAAATACTCTGTCACACTCTCCTGTTTACTACATTTCCCCTCTTGTATCATGAATTCACATTTTCAGTATTTTGCCTCCTTTCTCCAGCACATCCCCATGGCTCACACAGCAAACGTGGAAAATTCATTCTGATGGCAAAACAAAGTTTGTCTTCCCTACAAATCGATTTAAATCTCAATAATGTCCAAGGAGAGGACTACTTAATTCAGTTTTTCTCATGGAAAGGAGTTTTTAGGGGCTTGTTGCAGTTCATTGGCACAATGACTTTCTCAGCCACTTGTTCTCTACTTTATGTCAAAATAAAAGAAAATTATTGTTGAAATCAGGAATTCAGTGCCATGGAAACTCTTCTTGAAGCTCTGCATTTCATTTCTTGTTCTCGGTATCAGGTCTTCAAAATCTGCATGTTAATTTGTGATCTGAATACAACCACATTGTACAGCTGATGAAATGTTTACAATATGTAAATTCTAAACACATTTCAAATAATCTGTACTACTAATAACAATACATTTAAATAATACATTTAATTTCTTTTTTTTTTCCCTTGAAATTCAGGGCAAAATAAACTGGAAAATTCCACAGCCTGGATTCTCACTCTGCTTTGTGTGACCACGTCCTGCACATTTCTCCTTCTTGCTATATTATGCAAAATGTAAGTATTAGCATTTTTTTTTTTTTATTACAATATAACCAAGGACCAGGTATTCAACAAGTGTGGGGAGATGTCACAAGTTTTGCTTAATTCTGAGAAAAAGCTAAGTTTGCCTAAATATACAAAGCAAAAATAATCAGCCTCATTAGTTATCAGTAATAACATTCAGCAAAATGGGTGGGGTAAGAGAGTTATTCAATTTAATCTTATACAACAAACCCATATATTGAGTGAGGTGAAATTGTTAAAATTTGTTAAAAATCTCTTTGTCCTTATCTCATTTCATTGAAATGCACCTGATTTGATCAGGGATTTCCCCAGGAATCTTCATTTATCCCTGGTGAAAGCTGCTCAGAGCATCCCTCATGGCCAAAATACCCAGACCCCTGGTGTTTGCTTTGAGTATTTGAAATATTGAATTTATTTTTGATAATACAGAAACTCTGGATGCTATACAGTAAAGGCCAAAACTCCCCAGATGTGCAGTGAGGAAGCCCAACTACACTTTGGATTTGTGTCTGTGACAGTGAAATCATGAGTGATGAATTAAAGGATTAATCAGGAGTTGCTCCCTGAAACGTGCAGCAGACAGCAATTGCTAGTCCACAATAAACACAGCTCCCCTTAATGGAAGTGCTAATTCCTTATTCATTTCTTTAAAGCCTTTTTATTTATTGGTCATCCTGATGCACCCCTGGCTGTTTTCCTCTCCGTGCTGTGTTTCCTTTGTCCAATAAAGGAATGTTCCCAGAGGATAACTGGGATTAACTCTGCCTGTGTGACCTGTTCTTAGGGAGCTGCATTAGCAGAGCTCTGCTCAGGAGGGATTCTGGCACAGCTGGAGTCCCCAGGGAGTTTATTCCTGTGTCCCCAGCTCTGCAGCCTTGATGTCTTGCTGAAAATCCCCACATTTGTCTTATTTACATGATTCTTTGATGGATTGACCTGGAGCTGGAGGTCCTCCCCTGCCCCAGCATCTTCTGCAGCTCTCTCCTCTCTCTTTGGGACAGCAGAACCAGCAGAGTCAGCAGCAGTCACACTGCTCCATGTTCTCCTGCAAGCATTTGAATATAACATTTACCCCCTTTGAGATCCTGGAACACATACAGGGGGACAAATAAATCCAGGGTACAATTCTATTCAACTTGGAGATGCTGTACTAATGCATTTTATGATTTTAATGCAAATTTCAGGGAGCTTTTCCAGGTTCAGCTGCTTGCTGCTGCCTTGGTTGCTTGCAGGAGTTTCTCTCCAGCATAAGAGTCCCCAACACCCAAAGGCTCATTAATTTCCCTCTTTGCCAATGTGATGAAAATTTTACCTCCCTGCTACACTGAATTTTTTGGAGCTTGTCAGCTTATTCCACCCTTCCCTGCTGCTCCTTGCTCCTTCTCCTTCTCGAATCCCCAGCGTGCCCTGGGAGGATGGGGGAGTGTAAGAAGATGAAACACAGGGCAGGTTGTACCTGCAGATATTCAAAAAAGAAAAATCGAGCAGGTTTCCTAGATCACAGTTCCATTAGTACTCTCTGTTTTTACTGCTCTTGAAAATTCATGAAGCGCACTCTGCAATTCAAGCCACGGAATCGTTTCAAATTTCAGCGATTTGCAGCCATTATAAGGAATTTCATTACAGCAAAGAGCTCTATAAATTTTTCTGTGTATCAGGGATACAGCCCACCATTTGAGAGGAGTGCTGTGAGGTAAAGGGGCCCTCTGGGATTGTTTGGGCAGGCTTTTCCCTTCACTCACTTGCAGAGGCTGCTGGGGTTAGACACTTGATAAAAACCACAATTGAATGTTTTCCTGGTTTGCCCTCTGCCTTTAGGAGTGAGCAGCTCCTGTGCTTCCCCAGGAATAACATTTTCTCCTGGAGTTGTGTTGGGTTAAAGGAGATGGGAGGCTGGGAGGAGTTATAAAGGAATGATTTATTGGACAATTAATTTTATTCAAGGTGTTATATGCAATGAGGTCTTCAGAAGCCAACCTATTTCCTGGTAACAATACCTTATAGATGTTTTTCAGCCTGTTAGCTTTTACCACCCAATGCTGCTAACATTTCTAACACCAATCACTGCTCTTGCTACAATGCATCTTTCACAGTTCTGACTCTCCCAAGTACCTGCTCTGTTTGCAAGGCCATCTTTTGAAACTTGTTCCCAGTTCAATTTCTCTCTGAACAGGGTCTGTTCTGTTCCATGGCCTCTCCAAGGCAGCACACCTTATCTCAGGCTGTGCACACAGATGTACAGGACTGTGTGAGCTTTCAGTCAAGCTTTGACAATCCTCTACTAATCCATTTCCCACATCTCCCCCTCTTTCTTGAATTGTAAAAATTTCTTTGGTGGTTTTATTTATCATTTGTTGTACACAGTGAAGTGCACAAGGCACTATCACTAATATTGCTATTGTAACAATTAATATATATAAACTTATTTTGCAAAGCTCACAGTTTATTTGGGAGCCCACGGGAGGATGGAGTCAGTAACTTGCTCTGGCATGAGGGCACTCAGTGCCCTCCACACCCCTAAATAAGAGTGGTCACCCAGGTGCCCCCTCTTCTGCAGCAGTCACCAGGCAGCTTTGGCAAAACCCCACGGGGAATCTCAGGGGAGGCACTCTGACATGGAGTTAAAACAAATACTTCCTCAGTCTCATCACAGAGCAAGGAGAGCTTGTTCTCCTGCTTGTTTCTCTTTGTTTATCTCTGGCATTTTCCTGTCACAGCCTGTGGGAAGAGTGGAAATTTCAAAAAGACAGGCACAGCACAAAAGCCAGAGACCCTGAAATGCTGACTTAAGGCACGAGGGTCCCGTGGGGTGTGTCCAAGGCCTGAAGGTCCAGGCAGTGATAGTGGAAAAGGCTGTGCCTTAACCTGTGTAGACAGAGACACCTGGGATGCTTTTTGTGACAAGATCTTTAATCACATAACTCCAACTTTTCAGTAACCTCCAAAAATGAACAGAACCATTCTGAGGGCACCACCTCAGCAACTCTTCCCTGCAGAGACCTGAGGGGCAAAGCAGCCCCCATGGACACACTTCTGCCTCATTTCTCATGGGCATTTGTGCACCTTCCTTAAGTGCTCCCCTTCCAGAAGTGATGTGTAATTTATGCTTTTTGCTGCCTCAATAAATAAATAATTTTGATATGGCTCCATCAAAATCTTTTGTTGGCAAACAGCATAACGAGGAACATGCCAATTGCAAATAGAACCAACTCTTGTTGGGTACTTTGTACAGCAGTGGCGTAAATCAGAGCTGAAGTGAGCTGCAGGTGGAATGATGGCCTCTTGGAAAGTTTGTGAGAGCTGGTGAAGTGTAGGAGCTGTGAAGACAACAGTGCAGAGCTACCCTGGGTGAGGGCACAGAGGAGGAGAGCTGGGAAGAGTGGAGATGATGGAGAGGATGCCAGGTGCTGCAATAACAACACTGGCATTACCCTGCCCCACTCCTGAGCTCCAGCAGCAGCCACTTCCCTGTCCCACCCCAGTGGTGGGGAGCAAACATTACCAGGATTTATCACATTTCAACATTTATCAGGATTGCATTAACATTAAGAGCCTGGCTGCTCCTTTGCACCCAGCAGTGGCACTGCTGTGTCCAGCATTTCAACAAAAAAAAAAATGCAAATGTTTCCCCCAAAACACCTCACAGCCTGAGGTGAATATTTTCCACCCCATATTCCCTTTTGTGGCTGTACAATTCCCTCACAAAGCCTGATCCTGTGCAGCAGAGGGGAGACATCCCACAGCTCCCAGTGTCTGTGGGGTGGGCAGTGGGGTGGCCCTTCCCTTCACCTGATAATTAGTGAAGCAGCAATGTCACCTTCAAGGCAGCAGCAGCTCAGCCAGGAAGGTTTAGCTCCAAGCTGATGGACAGGAAATATTATTCCTCCTCACCAGGAGAATAGTAATAGGATAAAGGTAAACTTGACAGAACTCAGAAAGCTTCTGGAAGAAGAATAGTCCTAAGAACATAAGCACTGAGCTGAGCAGACATCAGCTGTTGGAATAAATCAGCCCAGACTCCATTTTCTTCATCCAGAAAGCCAATTCTTGATTCACAAAGCTCATATTTATAGGAAATGTCAGAAGGCACTGTGTTAAACCTAACTGGTCAGCAATGCAGTGAAACTCAGTTCCTTGCTCAGTGAGGACTGTTGTACATGTCTATCAAATTTGCTCTCTCTATCTTTACATTTTTCCTTTGTGGGTTCTCATGGGACAAATCTTATTGTTTGCACAGGTGCATTTGATTTTCACCCTCAGAATAGATTGTTGTGTTAAACTAACTTCTCATTCTCAAAATAGCTTCACATGGGAGCTTGCAAATTGCTTGTTAGCTGCACTTGAAAGAAATGACAGGCCAGCTGTGGCAATTTTAGCAGTGAGGCCTGATTTCATAAGGCCTTTCTTTTACAATTCTTCTACCTGTCTATGACAATCAGCCAGGGGGATTGTCATGAAATAAAGGGGGCAGAGGAGCAGGTCTGCCCTTGCTCCCAGCAGCCCCACACCCTGAACCCATCTCTGCTTCCTGCAGAGCAGACCCTGGGTACCAGCTCTGAGCAGTCTGTGCTCAGGCCAGGTTCCCACTGAAACCTGCCCCTTTTGGACATGGGGCTATCCAGGGCAGGTGCCAAAACACCTGGAATGTGAGGTCTGAGCTCTGGCACGTACCAAAGACAAGGAAAATTCCCTCTGCAGCACCTGCTACCACAAAACCCCTGTGCTGCTCGCCCAGCCAGGCAGGGAAGGGGCTCACAGGGTGTCAGCAGGATGAGTTATCACAGCACTGGGCAGAACCATTTGCTTCAGTCTCCCCTGGTGCTTTACCCAGCTCCCTCAGCACACAATTATTTCTGCTTGCTCTCCTGCCACGAGGCACTGGCAGTTTATGGCCAGAAAGCAGAGCCTGAGCACGAGGCAGCTTGTCTTGGCTGTCCAAATGAGGTACATGACAGCAGAGCCCATGGGAAGAGCAGCAGCGTGAACGGATCAGAGCAATCCATTTCTCTGCAGACAGCCCTGGAAGCCCTGCCACTGGATGGGACTGGCTGTGGAGCTGTTTATCCTCTCTGGAATATTCAACTCTCGTGGTGCAGGTTGCTCCCGATCTAGTGGTACCAATTTTTCCTGCAGAAGTCCTAATATATTATATATTCCTTCCAAATAAACCAAATAAACCCATGCTTTCCCTCTTTCTATTTAGTAATCTGCTGTATTCACAAATTCCCAAGGATCAAGTCCAAACCACGTGGGGAGAGGGGTTCCTCCAGTCTGTTCAGCCACACTTAAAGCATCTCCTCCTTGTCACCTGCCTGTCCCCAGGGCCCAGGGGTGTCCTGGGGGGAGCCCAGCCCCAGTGGGGAGCATTATCCCTGACTGGAGCTGCTGCAGGCAGACCTGGCTGCTCCTGGGGCTGAGCACGTGCTGCTGCTGCTTCATTTATTTCCCTGAGTCCCTCATCCCTCTCTCACATCCCTCACTGCTGTTTCCTACAGAAACCACGTTTGGAGTAAACTGTTCCCACCAATCCCAACCCCCAGCAACAAATTCCGAGACCCTTTCCCAGTTGACTACGAGGTAAAATAACACTTCATTTGTTTTGTTTTGTTTAGTTTTGTTTGGTTTTTTTGGGTTGTTTGTTTGTTTGTTTGTTTTGTTTATTTGTTTTTAAATGAAAATGAATGCTTTTGTTTGTGTGCTGCTTTTTCCCTGTAAGGCTGAGAGCAAAGAGGGTCACAGAATCATTAAATCTCAAAAAGATCTCCAAGACCATTAAGTCCAAGCTCATGCCCATTGAACCCATTGAACTGAGCAGTTCCTGAGGCTGTTTTTGCCATCCTCACTGCTGTGGCAGATCTCACCTGGCTTTGTGGCTGCTTCCTTTGCCCAGGACAGGTCCCAGTCTGCTGCAGCTCTGGATCTGGCTTTGCCTGCAGATGTGTTTTGGGCAGGGCTCAGAATGAGCAGAAGGATTAAGTGCTATTGCTGAGTGCTTTGTTCATGTACACTGCATTTCAGGCACACCTGTGGCTCTGCCTTCTCTAGGGAAATGCAGTTTCTCCCCAGCCAGGCAGAGAGCTCTGCCTTGGCACAGACTGCAGGTGACTCCTGGAGAGCTGATTTTGTTCAGCCTGACAATTCAGAATGCTTTGCTCCTACTGTTAAGCTGGACTTAAGCCTTTCTGCTTTTGCTGTTCCTTCTGATAAATACATTTACCTCACAGATAAGATAAACCCCTCATTGTCTGCTCAGGGCAAGAGCTGTTCAGCAACTTGATTTTCATTTGTCCCCTTGGAACAGGGGTTTGATTTTTTGCATATTGTTATTACTCCATGGCCTGGATGAGGAAACAGGCTTAAAAGATTATCACATAATATTTGTTTTTAATTAAATGGTGTAAAACACCACGACTTGGGGCATCACAACAAAGAATATGAGAAATAGCAAATATTCATGCTGCAGCTAGAAAATGTGAGCTTGCAAAAGCCAGGCTCAGATTCTCAGAAGCAGCACTGCCTTGATTTTAGTCTCTTCTGGTAGGTGACAGCAGCCAGAGGCTTTCTGCTGGCACCACAAGGCTGGTGGCACTGGCAGGGAGAGGGAGGATGTGTGCTGGGGACACTCAGTTCCGAAATTCGGTGTAAACACGGCTGAGGTGATGAAAGCCCTGCCCGTGGGAGCCTGCTCGTCCCTGCTCTGTCACCTGCCACCCTGCAGGGCTTCCCAGCAGCTCAGCCCCTGCTTCTGCTTCCTTCTGCAGCTCACCAGCCCTGCACGCTCGTTTGTGCACTCTCTGAGCATGTGGCCCCACAAATGGGCTTTGCTGCCGTGCATTCAGCAAAATTCCCCTGCCTCAAACGGTGATCCCTCACTGAGAGGGTGGTTGGGCCCTGGAGGAGCCTCCCCAGGGAAGTGTGGGGTCACCTCCACCTTCTGAAGTGTTCAAAAACCACTCGGGTTTTGGATGTGGCCCTTTGGGATAGGATTTAGTGGGTGTGCTTGGGTCTGACTGAAGGTTGGGCTGGATAATCTTGGATCTTTCCTAGCTTTAATGAATCCATGGTTCTGTGCCCTCCAGCTCCTCCTGGGCTCTTTGTCCTTGGCTACAGAGGGGTGGCCACTGAGGTGAAACGTGGCAAGTGGGGAATTTGGGGGTGCAGGGCTCGAGGGATGAGCAGCTCTGTGAGAGCTTCATCCATAGAGTGAAAATCCTCCTGTGGAACCCAACGCTTCTGAGCTCCTAAGCCATGAAACATTTGGGGTGAATCCCTCTCTAAATGCACCAGTGTGAACTCTAAACTGTCCCCCAGCCCGAGCCACCCTCCCCAGGTGCCACTGCCAGCTCCAAGGGCTGTTTGCTTTGCAGAGAGCACGGACCTGCACCAGCTCCACGGAGACCGAGGTGGGCAGCCTGGCTGAAGCCTTCTCCTGCAGTGTCCTCGACGACTCCGTGTTCTGAGGGGCTCCAAAATGTCACCCCCAACGCTGGAGAGGGCTCTGTGCCACCTCTGTGTGTCCCTGCTCCCAGTGGGGAGGAGAATTTGCCTCCACCAGGCTACCGAGCAGAAGGTGCCAGCTCAAGCAGGATTTAAGTTCATGGCACAAGGGCTGTGCAGGGAAAAAAAAAAAAAAGCTTGGAAAAGAGCTAATGGATTCATTGTTTTTTCCTGGTTGGCAGCTTAATCTTTTGGATGTTTGTTTTACCTTGCTCTGAGAACTGGAGATGCAACCTGGGTTTGGCACAGCCCTGTGGATGCAGCAAGGTGGTCCTGGCAGTGACCAAGAGGGGTCAGACACTGGGGAAAGAAGAAAAAGTTGTGAAGCTGTCACCCCCAGTGCTGTCATCCCCAGTTCTGCCCAGCAAGGCCACCATGAGAGCAGGGACACTCACCTGGCCTTTGCTGCTACACTTTGTAAGGAAACTGTGAATTTCCACCTGAAAAACCCAGGAAATGCAATTCCTGGGTCAAGGCAGGTGTGGCTGTGCAGCCAGACCACCCTGTGAGGGGACTGGGCATGGCCAGTGTCCCCTGCACTGCTCAAAGGCACCTGATCTGGCTTTGGAAGTGACACAGCCCCATTTTGGGATGGAGGGAAACACCTGGGGTCAGCTCAGCTGGCCAGAGCGTGGTGCTGATCACACCAGGGTTGTGCTTTGATCCCTGCAGGGACCCTTGGACTCAATCCTTGTGGGTCCTGTCCAGCTCAGAATATTCTGTGATTCTCTGATCTGTCTCAGGACTTTATAAAACACCAAAACCTTCTGGATTTTGTAGGCTGTTTAAGACAAAAGGAAGTTTGCTTGTTTGCTGATGTACAGTTGGAGCCTGACTACTCCTGTGAGCAAAGCTACACTGGGCCTGCTCCTTCTGTACACTCAGGTGTACATTTCAATATAAAACAATTTCCCCTGAGTCCTTACACTGCTGAGTGAGGGAATCCTGCTGGCATGGCTGGGATCCCCTGCCCAGGTGGCTCCTTTCCCATCCAAGGCTCTTTTGCAGGCTCTGACATCAGCTGGCAGCATCTGCAGGGGGACACCAAGGGGTTGTTTGTGCTTCCTGCCACCAGAGATTAAAGCTTAAGCAAGGGAAGAAAGGAAAAAAAAAAAAAAGAGAAAAATGACATAAACAGAAAAACTTCCTCAATTGCACCGACAAAACAAACAAACCAGCCTGGGAACAGAGAGCTTGCAAAGCGAAGTTAATAAAGAAATGTGCCAAGGACTGCCTGGTGCTCTTGAGTCTGAGCTGGGCTCCTCCTGGGTGTGCAACTCCAGTCATTCTGAAAATCCAAGCCTGACACTGCAGCCTGGATTTCTTTGCTCTTTGTTGTTCCATCTCAGATGAGCTGGGTTTGGGACAGCCTCAGTTTCTGATTTATTTCCCTGTGTTCTGTGATCCACTGAGGGAATTCCCAAATAAACCTCCTGCCCCAGACCTCGGGCTTTGACCTCCCTGGCTGTGAAATCCTCCTGGTCTTGCAGAATTCCTTCTAATTCCAAGAAACCTCCTGTCCATGGAGCTGAGTTAAACACAAAACTAAAAAATAAAACATAAAAATAAAGATTTGATCCAGCCAATAAGTTCTTTGGAAGGCGCCTAAAAAAATGGAGTTCCCAGGTACTACAGACTAAAAATAATTATAATAAATGAGCCAGTTCTCATCTGGGTGAAGTAGCATTACTCCATCAAAATTAATGTAGCTCATTAATATAATGTTTGTGCCTCCAATGTCTCTCCTGCATGTGCTTTTAATGGATTTGAGGGCCCCAACTTTAACACTCTAAAATCAGAATTTCATTAGTAAAATCCTAAAAAATGAGACTAAAGAGAATTCACTTATTGGAATGTATTTTATGTCATGCCTTCAAGTGGCCTAATAAATAAAGTTTCTACATATAACTCCATTCCCACTAATGGCAAGCTGTTGCAGAGATTATGCAATATATTTAAATATATTTTGCACGTCAGGTCCTTGGCGTTTCCAGGATGGGCTCTCTTGGGGACAGGCAGGGCTGGACGGCTTGGAGAGGCAGCAGCCACACTTCTGCTCATGCTGGTGAACAAATGCAGCCTGGAGTAAAGCAGGAGGAGCTGCTTTTCCCCAGGCAGGCTGCAGGTCCTGCCTGCTCACCTGTAGTGCCAGGGGGGTGGTGGGATCTCATCCTGGAGAGCCAAGGGTGCAGGATGAGGACAGCTCCTGGCTGAGCCCCTCCTCACAATCATGGTCCCTGGAGCAAAATCTTCATTCCAGGATGAGGACAGCTCCTGGCTCAGCCCCTCCTCACAATCATGGTCCCTGGAGCAAAATCTTCATTCCAGGCAGCACTGGGGAAAAATGAATTTATCCAGGATCCCAGGGCTGGGTCAGGTTTTGGCAGCACCACAGAGAGCAGTGATCCTCCAATGATCTCCAGCCCCTAACTCCCGCAGCACAGAATTATTCGTTGCTCATTTTTTTCCCTTCAAAAAAGGAAGGAAAAAAAAAAAAGAAAATTTCCTTTTCCTTCCCAGCTCCCAACCCCCTCATTCCTCCAGGAGAGCAGCCCCAGGAGCTGCTCCTCACCTGCCTCTGGAAATGGCAATTTTACTTCTCTTTTTAAAAATGGAATTGTGCTACTGGGTTTATTTTTCTGCTTCATTGATTGCCAAGTGCAGCATTGCTCCTTCGAAATGCAGAGAGCACCGTGCAACTCATGCCCCTGAAAGGATTAGAAATGTGGCTTGGGTGGGTTTAGTGGTTTCAAAATGCTCCCCAAATCCTCAGGAATCCCCAGGAGAAGCAGAGGCAGTGCCTGGAAGGGCTTTGCTCCCGCCCCAGGGTCAGAGATGTTCCAACAGCACCATCCCCATGAGCCTGGACAGCTCAAGGCTCTACAAAACAACAAATTCAGCTGCTCACATTTTTTGGGAGCAGAATTAGACCAACGATGTATAAATAGATTTTTTTTTTCTGCCTTCACAAAGTTTTGATTTAAACCAACTCTTCTTCACATCTTCACATCAGTCTCAGCAGGCTCTGAGGGGAAATTTCTCACTGGGCAGAACAAAAAGAGGAGGAAAAAGGCTCCTGGAAGACAAGTATCTTTACAAATGACAGAATATTTATTACCAATACCTTTAAAAAAAGATTACATCTGCTAGATCACTGATAAATATCATTTACACCAGGGAGAAAACTACAGAAGGTTTTTTTTTTTAAATTTAATTTTTTTTGGTTTTGTGGATTTTTTTTAAAGGTTTTTCTTATTTTATTTTTTTTTTTACATAGAAGTAACCATATCAAACTAAGAAAGGAACACAGCTTGAAATACTGACAATATTTCTCTGTTCAACACCCCTGACTTTTACACAAGTGGAATCCTGATTATGAGTTACTGAATAAATATATTTAGGAGGTCTAAAAGTTAACTGTAGTATTTTGTAAGCAAAAAAGACAAGTTACAGGCAAATTCAAGCTATCAGGAGAAAGGAAAAAAAAAGAAAAAGAAGAAATATACCACTGCAGCGCATTGAAAGTTGAAAATTGTATAGAAAATTCCGTTGCCTTTTCCAGCGTTAACCCGTCAGAACTTACAAAATTCCCGTGGTAACAAACAGTCCTTCTCTCGAGAAGAATTATTCCAGTGTGGATGGACATTGTCGTTTTCTGCTGTGGCTCTGTTCTGCCTCGTGGTGTCTGGGAGGAGTTTCTGAGGAGAGGCAGACCCGCGGCAGGATCTGCGGGAGGTTCCCGGGATGCCCGCGCTGCTCCGGGCCGGCTTCCCAGGCGCTGTCCGGAGAGCGCGGTCACCAAGGATGGGGAGCTGTGTCCCAAAGAACCAGCCCGGAGCAGCTTGCAGAGTGGCCATGTTCTGATTTCCTTGGAATTGATCCCCAAACACAAGGGATTTCCTTGGAATTGATCTCCAGACGTGAGGGATTTCCTTGGAATTGATCTCCAGACGTGAGGGATTTCCTTGGAATTGATCTCCAGAGGTGAGGAATTTCCTTGGAATTGATCCTCAAACGTGAGGGATTTCCTTGGAATTGATCTCCAAACATGAGCGGTTTCCTTGGAATTGATCTCCAAATGTGAGGGATTTCCTTGGAATTGATCCCCAAACGTGAGGGATTTCCTTGGAATTGATCCCCAAACGTGAGGGATTTCCTTGGAATTGATCTCCAAACACGAGGGATTTCCTTGGAACTGATCCCCAAACGTGAGGGATTTCCTTGGAATTGATCCCCAAACGTGTGGGATTTCCTTGGAACTGATCCCCAAACGTGAGGGATTTCCTTGGAATTGATCTCCAGAGGTGAGGGATTTCCTTGGAATTGATCCCCAAACACGAGGGATTTCCTTGAAATAGATCTCCAAACGTGAGGGATTTTCTTGGAACTGATCCCCAAACGTGAGGGATTTCCTTGGAATTGATCCCCAAAGCTGAGGCATTTCCTTGGAATTAGATCTCCAGAGGGTCGACCGTGGCCGTCCCGTTGTGTCACTGCAGGCAGAGGCCACAGGATCTTCACTGAAGATTCTTTGCAGGATCTTCATTTTCCCACCCAATCTGATGCTGATTATGACCAAAACAAAGCAATTCCACAGCCCCTCCTCGCTGCACGGTGCTGGAATGTTGGCTACGAGTCCTGTAGTCCACAACCAACCAAAATTCCAAAAATTTTCCCCAATCCTGCTCTTGTGAGTGTTTTTTGGGTTTGTGCTGCTCAGAGCTCTGGATGGAACGTGTGTTAGAAGCACTGCCAGTGAAACTCAGCCTGTTACAATCCGGGTCTGGATCAGTCCTGCCCTGTAAAACTGTACAGTCAACTCCAGCCAAATTTGCCAAGAACAACTTGGAACTCTCCGTCGTAAAGGAAAAAATCCCAAACAATATTTCCGTGATAATGTCGTCCGTAGCATTTTATAGCAGAGGAAAAAAATTAATATCTACATCATATGTTAACTTTAAAAAATTCTATAAAACACTAAATATATAATAAAAAATATGCATATAAGGACATATGTAAACTGCTTTGGTAACATCATATTACAGATGTTTTCAGTGCATTGCAGAGTTTCCAAGGAAACTTCAGACAAAGCTATATTTGCTTTGAGGAAGTACTGTATAATGCCATTCCTAAAGAAGCATAAACATTTTTTTTTTTTTCCAGTAGTAAGATGTACTCAAACCACAATATTACTTAGTACTGGGTGTCTCCAAAACAACTAGCTAAATGTTGCTTATATTATAAAGAAGAAGTCCTGGATGTCATTGTTGTCATAAACTGGAGCGGGCTGTGAGGGAGATCATGATTGTGCTGAGGGCTGACAGGGTGCAGGCGCTGGAGGTCGACGAGCCCGAGCCTCTGGCGTAGGCATCTGAGAGGGGAGAGGGGGAAAAGGAGCCAGAGGTGAGCAGAGAACAATCCCTGAGCTCTTCCTTCACCCAGCTCCCCCAGGGTTTAAATTCCCTTTCCTCGGATAAAGCGCAGCCCCCTCCTCCTCTTCACCATCACCTCCCCAGCTGAATTTTTGGTTTCATTTCCGTTCCTGCCCCCGTTGTGTTGAGGCTCCCCTCACAGTTCTATTCATGTGCTGCCTGCTTATCATTATTTGGGGTTTTTTCACAACTGCACCACATTCCAGCAGTTCCCTGTGTCTCCCATCCCTGAGGGGCTGTGCACCTGCCCCGTGACCCCTAGCCTGGAGCCAGGGGGGAGCTGGTGTGTTCCAGCTCCCCTTCCCTCTCCTGTGCTGCTGATTAAATTCCTCTGCATGGTTCATACAGCCATGGTGGGGAGAACTCTGCTCTCACTCAGGGTTTTTTACATCACTGTAATTTTAATGCCATATTCCTGCATTGCAGATGCTCCTGATTTAATGCAGCTTATAAACTGGGACATTATTAATGGAAGATGGGACATGGAGATTTTGCAAAAGCCATGTTGTGCAATAAAATACTCTTTGTGTTTGTTCTTCTACACCATCTCATTTCCCTAAATAAATATTTATGCATCCAGCACACACTGGGATGTGGCTGTACAGTGGCCTTATAGATTTAGAAGCCTCTGCATCCTGTATTTGGTTATAGTGAATTGCACTGAAACAATACATTTAATGCATGGAACTGAGAGGGGAAAGCACCTGGAAACCTTAAATAAAACAGATATACTTGGGATGGCTGAATCTTGCTTTTGGGATGAAATCAGAACTGGGGACTGGAATATCTGCTGGAGGAACCTGTGGCACAGAGCCCAGTCCCTCCCATCCTTACTGGAAATCTTTGGGATTGATTACATCCAATGCATGGAACTGAGAGGGGAAAGTGTCTGGAAACCTTAAATAAAACAGATCTACTTGGGATGGCTGAATCTTCCTTTTGGGGTGAAGTCAGAGGTGGGGACTGGAATATCTGCTGGAGGAACCTGTGGCACAGAGCCCAGTCCCTCCCATCCTTACTGGAGATCTTTGGGATTCGGATTTGCTCGCTGCTGCTGCCGTCACCACCGTCACTGAAGGGTTTGATCTCGATGATGTAATCCTCATCAAAGGGCAGCGACAGCTCCACCGAGGTTTTGTTGGTTTCTATGACAGATGTGCTGCTCTGCCTGTTCCATCTGTACAAAACCTGGCCAAGGGAGAGAGAACAGGAGGCAGAAAGGGCAGAGCTGCCCGTTGTCCTCAGCATTATCCACCTTGGGGTGTCCAGAGGTGCTGCTGCTCCTTTTGGGCCTCTGATGCTCCTGGTCACACAGGGGACATGTGAGATTTTTTGGGGACACCAGCACAGAGGTGGCATCACCTCAGTGTCACAGTGGGGTGACATTGGCAAGAGGATGATGCTGATCAGCAGCAGCACCGGTACCTGATGGAGCCCCTCAGAGAAACCTTTACTTGGTCAAGCTAAAATAAACCCTTAGAAAAGTAAAAACTTCTTTATAGAGGTCAGAAACTCCTTATTATGCTTCTTCTGGAAACTGAGTTGGGATATTCAATGCAGTGCCACCAATGGTTTCCCAGAATAAATGACTTCTGTGAATAACCTTCTGAGCTGTGGGAGTTGTACTAATTTATATCATAAATTGTGACATAAAATACCAGATTTCTAGGCAAAAAGAAGAAAAATGGGCAATGTTTTGCTATGATTCAGGAAATAAATCCATGTGTCTTTGCTATCCTTACATTAAGTTAAAGGAGAATGTTTTTGAAACCCTCTAGATGCTTTTCCGGGGTGATGAGCCTCTCTCTCCCTCTTGCAATTGACTCCTTAATTTACATTTCAAACCTAAAATATGTTGTGAAAAGCTGGTCCAGATTGCTGTGGTTCATCTGAGGTTTGGACTAAGAACCCTGAGGAATTACTTATTTTTGATGAGCCCATACAGAGCACCAAAGACACTTAAAGCTGGTGCAGGAATTGAGGGGAGCTGGCACAGGCACACCAAGCTGCTGCCATTCCAGACTGGGAATAAAACATGGAGCATGGCCAGGTCCTTCACTGGCTCAGGTTTTGGTGGGAAATATTTGCACAACTCCAACCCCCAGGGCAAAATCTTTCTGGGCTAAATGAAGCCCTTGTGGAAGGTGACAGAGCTGAATTCTTCCCAAGGTTTCTCTCTGGTTAAATTATGTCCTATTAAAACTGCTTCTAATGAGGATTCTCTTTCTTTTCCTCTTGGCTTGGCTTTCTGAAGGAGATGGGAGCTATTAAAAAAGCATTTTATTTATCTGCAATTAAGGAGGCAACCACAGCCTTTGGGAAGTTTCCAGGGAAGGCAGGAGCGAAGTCCTGCAGGTGGGAGCTGCAGGAAAAATGTGCTCTCATCCACAGGGCATGGCTCTGGTTTTGGAATAATGCCCCAGATCTGACCTGGGAAATCATGCAAGTACCATGGAAATACTCACTTTGTAGCCCCTCACTTCTGACTCGTTGTCCAAGGCTTTCACCTGGTCCCAGTTCAGGATGATTTTGGAGTCGGATGAATTCCACACGATGTTCCCGGGGGGCTGACTCGGTGCTGCACCAAAAACCAGACAGCACCACGTTACTGAGGAGAATCAATGCCCTGCTGGATCCCTTCCAGTGCCACTGGGGCTTCTAGCAGCACAGCTGAGCCTGCCCAGAGCCCTATCCCTCTGGAAAGCTAACGAGCTGCTCCACTGATCTGTGTCCCCAAGGTCACGGGAGGTGTGACACAACACGGGGCTTTACATGAAAAAAGGATTCAGTCAGTTGCTCAACATGCCTGAGACCAGAGGAAAAAAAGCCCTCTTGAACACTGAGATAAATATTTAATTTTCCTGCACAGCTGTGATTTCGGTTTTGCATGCTCTGCTTGCTTAACACCGAGAAGAACCTCACAAAAAAAAAAATTAAATAAAAAGGCTGAGCCTGGTAAATCTGCACAAAAACCTGGCAAGGAGAAATCTGTCAGATCCTTCAGACTCAAGAGAGCTGGGAAATGAGGGAGGGGAGCAGTGGCTGGACCCTGCCAGGGCATCCCTGCCAACACATATATAAAGACAATGTTGGACAGCATCAGTCTCATTATAAGGTGAGACATAAAAGATGTTGAGAGCTCATGTCATAATAATAGCAGTTGAAATTCTTTAGTTTATAAGGCCTTTTAAAAAACTTTTTAGTCAATAGAATAATGTTAAAGCTGACAAGCATATGGTTAAGCTAATTAGTAGTTGCATGTATATCTCATCCTGAATAATGCTTGCTTGTAATAGCTTAAAAACAATGGGTAAAGCTTCATTATTAAACTTATATTTTTCTTTTCTATTTCATCTTGCTTACCATATTTTCTAAGCCCTATCTCTGCACAGCTCACTAACACAGCCTTATTGTTTCCTGTCCTTGCACCTTCAGCATTCTTGCATTCTTCCTGCCTGAGATTTGCTTTCCCACAGCTTTCTGAGAGTTTTCTACCTTTCCAATTTCCCACAACAGATTTTTACCTTTTCTATTTCCCACACTCACGTGGCTTTTTGGTGGTGACGTTGACAGGGGCGCTGGAGGGGCCGGTGCCAGCCGTGTTGTAGGCCCTGACTGCCAGGTGGTAGAGGGCATTGCCCCTCAGGTTGCTGACTTTCGTGGAGGTTTGGTTCCCGACCGTCCGGATCCTTCTGGCGTTTTCCTCCTTCTCGTCATGCCGCCAGCAGCGCACCTGGCAGGAGAGCAGGGCTGTGGCAGTGCCCAGCCCAAAGGGGCTGCCAGCACCCCTTTGTTCCTGTCACCAACCTGGATCTGCTGCCAGGGACAGCTCCTGCTCCCTGCCACCACCCCTGACCCTGCTGGGGACCAGCCCGGCTGCGGCACTCCCTCCCCAGGCAGCACCTTCAGGGAGGGCTCCATTTCCAGCCAGATCCCCACAGAAAGGTGGGATTTTAACCTTGTGAGAGAAAGGTGGGATTTTAACCTTGTGAGGGAGAGGTGGAATTTTTAACCTTGCGAGAGCAAGGTGGAATTTTTAACCTTGTGGGAGATATCTGTTCATCAAAGAGGCAAAGGGGAGCAAATCCATTTGAGGAACACACCCATGGCAGGAGGAGCAGCACGAGGACAGCTCTGTGTCCCCTCAAGGCTTGCTGCTGGAAGGACCCTGCATTCTGTTTCCCATACCTCATATCCCTGTATTCTTCCTTTGTGCTGGTTCTCCCACGGGGGAGCCCAAGAAACTTCGACGTCGGAGGCAGAAAGGCTTCTGGCCAAAACAGTGGTTGGGGCTCTCGTTGGCTCTGGGCAGTTAAAAATAGAAGTGAGACTTTTCAATTCTATGTTCAATTAGTCTCAAACGTCAGGGGATTTATTTTCCTCACAGCACAAGGAAGGAAGCAAACAAATGTCCACGTTTCAAACCGATGGCCTGTCAGGCTGTGCCGGGCCTCTCCCTCAGAAATAATAAGATGTCATTACTAAACTCAACCCAGGATACCATGTACTGTAATTAGGACAAGTGGGAACATTTTCTAATCAGTGGACATTAATTCATACTAAATCTCCTTGGGATTCTCCCCAGATTACATATTACTTTTCCATTAATATCAAAAGATTCCATTACGATTAACGTTATTTTAACGACTATGAAAAACCCTATCGCGGTTCGCCATTTATTATAAATCAGAGCAAGGCTGAGGTACCAGAGGATGTGTCAAGGTGGAGACCAAACCCTTTCAGAGCCTGGGAGGAGGGAGAGGAAGTGGGGAGGGCTGTTCTCTACCTTCCTCTGCCGAGTAGACGACGGTGACGGGGCTGAAGGAGCCTTCCCCCTTGTTGTTGTAGACGCCCACTTTGACCTCGTAGGGCGAGAAGGGCGGCAGGCTCTCGTTGCGGAACACGTAGCGGGCGGCGTCCGGCGAGGCCACCACCGTCTGCATCCAGCTGACCGTGCCCAGGGGCCGGAAGGCCACCACGTAGCCAAAGCCACCCCCGTTCTGCAGCTCCTCGGGCACCGTCTGCGGGCAGGGACAGGGCGCGGCTTCAGCGCACGCCGAGCTCCCCGCGCCCCCGGGGAACCCTGCACCCCGGGCTTCCTCTGGGTCCTCTTCCTTCTTAGGCTGGGCTTGTGGTCTCAGAGGTCTTTTCCCACCCAGTGAATTCTGTGATTCTGTGAGCACAGCACTGGAGATGGAGGTGCAGGAGGTTCCGTGTCACATCCAACCTGAGTTCATCCCATCCCGCCTGCACCAGAGCCTCTCTGCTCCATCAGAGAGGAAGCAGCACCTCCAGAAGACACTTCTCCTAAAGCTGATTTCCCTTCCCTTCCTGACTGGATGGGGCCTCCATTGCTGATGCAGTTTTAGGCTTTGTGAAGAGCCTGAGGTTTGCTGGGGTGAAGCAAGGACGCAGTTCCTGCTTTCCCAACACACGTGCCACTGCTCTCACGCCTTTGGGATCACACGTGAAGCTCCAGAGAACTCATCCTGGACACACTGCCACTTCTTACTCTGAGGCTTGCAGCCCCATAAAAAGCTGCATTAAACCCAAAGGTTCCAATATTAAAATAATCCCTAATTATGGGCCACCCTCCCTGAGATGTCTGTGGAGCTTCAGCATGGGTTATACTGCATTCTGGTCTGTATTGTAAGGCTCACATAAAGGAAAGGCCTCTGGACATTTAAAAGAGTAAAACCACTCTTCTATCAAAGTACAAATTATATTTTGTGCAAATTACATCTCGAACCAATGGCTGATGTTCTGGCCATGTGTGTTTTTGAAACATACTGCAGTATCTTTAGGAGACACGGCGTAACTAATTAGTCCAACAGAGGGGGGAAATTTAGCACATTGAGCTGTGTGGTGAGGACAAAAACCCATTTATAGGTTTTTAATAACATCAAAAATATCTCTGGCGATTCATTCTGCCAGCTTGGTCAGAAGTAGTGCTAAATGGAAGCGTTAGCATGTCTAGTGGAGTTCATTATTAGGAGAAATATGCCAGCTGCATCGCATCACAACACGAAAATATGAGCAGACAAATGACTAAAGTTCTAACCCCGTCTGCCTCAAGGAATATTAAACATTTCTCAGCAGCAGCAATGAAAGCCAGCAAGCCTGCTGGCTCTGAGCTGTTTGCTGCCTTACATCCCAGAGAGGAGCAGGGAGGAGGCTGGAGCCAGCACAGCCATTCCCCACCAGGGCAGGGTGCTCCTGTTTTATCCCTCGGGTGGCAAATCCTGCTCCCCATAGTCCCTGCTCCCCACCTCCCTGGGGCTGGGGTGTGCCCATCCTTTAGCTCCATCTGATCAGCAGGGCTGTTTTTAGCACACAGTCTGGGCTTTTTTACTGCCAACCCTTTAAAATCCACAGAGGGCTCACTAGGGGCTGGAGGGAGACTCACCTCCCAGGTAATGACCAGCTCAGACTTGCTGCCTCCTCCTCCACTGACATTAGCCGGGGTCACCTCAGGAACTGCAATAAAAATAGATTCAGAAGATAGATGTGGCAGCTTTGGAACCCAAAACTCACATGGAGATGGAACAGGACATGGCTGGCCCTCCCCTGCTGGTGCCAGGAACTGTTAAAATGACTAATTTGCCGTGGCAAACAGCACATTAAAAGTATGTCAATAATGGTATATTAAAAGTATGTCAATTAACTTGTGTATTCAGCCTCTAATTGTTTAGTTTAAACATTTGTCCTCCATTAGAAAAGGTCTTTTACTTACTTTCCTGTTTCATATTCTGTTCCTCTATGGGCTCCAACAGAAAAGAGGAGCCACCTGCCAGGGCTTCCCCACAACTGAGGGAGCTCTTGGCATTTATTATTTATAATAATGATATTTAATTTATTTAATTATTTAATTTATATAATAATAACAACAACAACAATAATTATTGTTGTTGTTGTTATTATTACTCTTGGCATTTATACCACAAAGATTTCACCCTCAGCTCCTCTGCCCAGCACTACTTACGAGCTTCCTCAGTTCTTCTCTTCTCTGAAGGCCTGCTGGGCTCCCCAATCCCAATCAGGTTGGCAGCCACCACCCTGAACTCGTACTCCACCCAGGGGTTCAGCCCCACCACCGTGGCTGTGAACGTCCTGCCATCGATGATCTCTGGAACTGGGGATGCAAGGAAACCCACCGGGAAATTAAAATACTGCTGGGAGAAAGGCACGGGGAAATCTCATTTCCTTAAAGGTCAGGGATTAACATAAACACCAAGAGGAGTTGATAAACTTTCTCTCATATTTCTAACGTTTTGCCAACTGAAAAGAAGTGAAAGAGGTGTTAAACCCCTGTGCTTTTAGCCCAGAAATTCCTGCCATTAAAGAGTTTCTCCAAAATTGCCACAGTTTGGAAACAAAGTGTCATCACAACAGGTTTGGAGGGTCTTTATTTTTCTCTTTTTAAAACCCACTGCTGTCTGTGTTTAATGGTTAGTGGAACAGAATTAACCTCTGATGGAATGAGCAATTACATCATGGGATTTTTCCCTCTATCAGGAAAATAATTCTCCTTAAAGATAGGCCAGATGACACGGTCTGTCCCTGAGGGATGTCTTTATAGACCACAATTACTGTTGTATATCTCCAGCACGGCAACAAGAGATAAGAATTCATCCTGTTTTCCCTTAAACATTCATGAGAAAAATGGGTGAGTAACGGCACTGACTGCACCCTAAATCTTTGGGTTGCCAAACCCGAAACGAGTTAATAAGAGCAGTGCTCTGCAGCCAGGGGAATTGCTTTTCACATCAGGGGCCAGAGCTGGTCCAGGCAGCCCAGGGTGGGTGCTGAGGGCTGGGTTTGCTCCCCGTGGGGCAGGTGAGGGCCTTACCTGTGCTCACTGCCTGCCAGCCCACCGAGAAGGGGGTGCGTGCCTGCACCACGTACATGGTGATGGGGCTGTGGTTGTCAGCCCCCGGCCTCCAGGACAGCTGGGCCGTGGTGTCCGTGACCTCGTCGATGGTCACAGCCTCAGGGGGACCTGGGGGACCTGTGGGATTGCAGGAGAATCTGAGTGGCTCTCATGCCTTCAGTTTGAGCTTCTCTATTTTTCACATTCTGTGCTGGTTCAGTGTGCAGTTCTGGGTTTCATATGAAGGGTTGCTGAGCTCTCTGCACAGAGCAGGGAGACAAAACAATTCCTTTCCAGCTGGGCACCAAGGACAAATTTCAGGCCCAAGAGTGGAAACAACAGTGAAGGAAGAGAGGGAACAAGGAGGATGGAGCTGCATCACCTGGAGCTGGAATTGGACAATTCACTCCAATCTGCTGATGGACCCAAACCTATCAAAGTGTGAGGCCTCGTGCCCAGGATCCATTTTGTGCCCATTTGTGGGTTTGACTTGGGTGCAGCCCCAAGGGGTTCCTGCACTGCCCCAGCTGGATCCTTTCAATAAATCCCTTTTATCCTTTTATTCTACCCAGTCTCTCTTTCCAGGCCAGCCTTTCTAGGCAACAACTCGAGGAAGAAGCCCTTGGTGATGTTCCCCTGCTGGGGACAGAGGTGACTGTCGGGGTCCCTGAGAGCAGCTGGGGCAGCTCCAGCTCTCGTTGCCTGCCTGGGGCTGGGAGCACCACGGTGGGATAGACCAGTATTTTCTGCCTCCCTGCTGGGGGTTTTTAAGCAGTGAAGCTCTGCAGGGAACTGCAGGCAGGGAGAGACCCCTCTGCTCCATCCCATGGCCATTGCTGCCCGAGGGGTGCCTGAGGTTCAGTCTGCTCCCACCTCTGAGAGTCACATAATGGTTTGGGATGGAAGGGACCTTAAATTCCATCCTGTCCCACCCCCTTTCACAGGCAGGGACACCTCCCACTGTCCAGGGTGCTCCAACCCCATCCAGCCTGGCTTTGGACACTTCCAGGGATCCAGGGGCAGTCATAGCTGCTCTGGGCACCCTGTGCCAGAGTTTTAACCCCTGATATTTTTTAGGGAGTGACAAGATCAGTACTTTTATCATCATCAAGGGTCATTTCCCTGTGAGAATTTAATATCCCTCCTTTTTATGAGAACCAAGGGCAGCAGCACCCAAGTTTGCCTTCCCCAAAGTTAACAAGCAGGAAAATATAAATCATATTTCTCATAAGGACACAGACTCAGGGTAATTAATCACAGCTCTGTTAAAGTCAAACTTACACATCACCTGTGCATGGCGATGAAGACATCTCAGTATATCAGTGAAGTCACTAAATCATGTTTATTCTAAAAAAGAATAATGTTGTTTGGCAGAAGTGCTGCCAGTAGCTGGGTGCTGTTCCTGCTGCACAGTTCATGGCACAAACGAGCCCAGTGGGAGCAGGGCTGGCACTCAGGACATGACAGGCATCAGGGATGTGTGGGTTCTGGGAGCCTCTGAAACATTTCACATGCTCTAGCTGATGCTGGGAACACCAGAGTGTACTCAGAGCTTTTTTCTCACAATAATTACAAGATGCTGCTCTGAGCCCAGGGGTTGCAGAAGGCAGGGAAAAAAAAAAAAAAGAGAAATTCTACAACAACACCAACAACAGAGCAAAATTCAAATACCTCTTACAATCAGGTCTGCAGCAGCTGAGAGCTTGTCCACACTTGTTTGCACCATGCACACGTATTTCCCTGCATGCTTCAGCTGGATGCTCCTGATCATCAAATCACCAGCTGAATCCTGCTGATGAAGGAGGGAAAAGTGGTTACAATTACTTTTTAATGAGCCCTAAACATCATTATCACATGAAGGACACTGTGACTAATGGATTTACTTTATGCTGGCTGATGAAAACATCAGCAGTGCAAGCCATGGCCTGTTAAAATGATGTAAGGTAAGAGAGGGAGCACCCCTAAATTTCTGGCTGCTCCAAGGAGCAGGGTTGGGGGTTTTAAGTACTTTCCCCATTAAAACAACGTGACAGTGTAGGACAGGTTCACTCTGACTCCTCTTTTTTCTCTCTGGATATCCCATTTTTACCCTCTCTGGCACCCAGAGGCCCAGCTTGTGTCTCCATCTCTCCTGCAAGGGAAGCCCAGCCCAAATTTGGAGATATCAGCAGGAGTTTCATGGCTCTGTGTCCCAGCCAGCATTTTGATTGACCAGCATTTTTGTGCTAAAGATCATGAGAACAGCACTCTCTGAGGAAATCTTGCATCACACACCAGCAGTAATTTGTTTTCCAAATGCCAAGTGCATGTCTGATTAACTGTTGAATAGAACTAATTAGGTTTTGGATGTATTGGAAGCTGAGAACCTCTCTCAATTTCTCTCCCAGACACAAAGCATTCGACACATTGGAAATCTCAGGGGAACCTCGTGGTTGTGGCCTTTGGGCTGAGGAATGTTAATAAAGTTTGTAATTTTAGCTCTGGGGGCCAAAACAGGAGCAGTCACCCTGAAAAGCCATGGCTGCTGCTGGGAGCCCTGGGCATCAATCTGAGTTAATCTTTTAATGTTTTTTGTTTTTTTTTTTTTCTTTAAGAGATAAGAGCAAGGCTTGGAAATTTTATCTCCTTTTCCTTTCAGCATTAAATTTCACTCCTGACAAATGTAGACATGAACTGTCACTAGGCCTGAGACCTGTTGCTCTCCAAAACCTCCCTCAGAGCAACACACAGAACCCTCCCAGTTTTCTACCTCCTCTGAAAATTTTCCATTTCTCTCCTTTTTCTCGCTGCCTTCATCCAGTTCCTTCTGTCAGTAACCTCCTCTGCATTGCCCACTTTGTCAGATTTAATACTTACCCCTCCAACCCTTTCAAAGTGATCCTCATCTTTCTCAAAGTCTATCAGGTGCCCATTGAATGACCAGGTGAACACGATGTCCAGGGAGTGGTCGTGGGACACCTGACAGGGCAGGACGATGCTTTCTCCAACTGTGACATCCATGCTGAATGGGGACACCATCACCCGGGTTGGATCTACAAACAACACAGAAAGTTAAAAAAAAGGATTATTCTTGTTCTCCTGAGGAACAGAGACATTGCAGGGCTGAGAGAGATCCTAAACAATGATCACTTAGCAAGGTCCTTAAATCAACGAGGGAATTAGTCCATCTTTGGGTTTATCCTTTCTCTAGTTGTTGGATTAAAACACTTAATAATCCCTCCAGAATCCTCTTCCAGCCACCATCCTGATGAAGAAAGAGAAAAGAAAAGACTGGAAAAGAGTGCAGCAGATCTGAAAGGCTTGATTAAAACTTTTTACCAGAGATTCTCTTATTTCTCTCTCACGTCAATTGCACGATTCTTTGACATGAATCTTCTCACTTCAAAGAGTTGTTTCACACTCATACACTGCTCACTGTGGTTATCAAAAAAACTGTTCTGTTGTTCCTAAATTAAATGTAAAATGTCCAAAACTGGAATAAAATGGGTGTATTAAAACCAGGAGTTTTTAATCTGGCCATACCTGGAAAGGCAAAGATCAGGCTGAGATTATTGTAATGATGTTTATTGAGAACTGTTGGATGGTTTCACATCTCAAATCCTTCCCTTGGGCCAGGAGAGCCCCCACAAAGAATAACTATAAATGATGAGTGATACCAACAGAACCTGCCCCAGCATGGATCCCAAACCCTCAATGTGATGCCAGAGGGGCATTTCAGGGAGCTGGAGCAGAAGGGAGGCTCCTGACCAGGACATTCCCAAAGGGAAGCCCCAGAGCTGGAGCTGTGACACAGCAGGGTCTGTGTCACACACGGGCAGAGCTCCCCCTCACTCAGGACCCATCCCTCCCTCACAGCTGCAGCTCCACAGCCCCTCCACCACTGCTTTCACTGTCTGGTTTTCCCCTCAGAGGGAGCAGAGTGGGGGCACAGAAGGATGAGCCCTGACATTATGCAGGGCTGTGCATTTCCTGTGCCTGTGAATTCCCTCTGCCTCTAAAGTTAACATTTCTCTTCCATTTCTGTTGACAAAAACGCAGCAATTTTTTTTTACAAGGCCTCAGAGGGAATGAAAAGGACAAAAAAATATTGCTTAACAATGAGAGCAAAAGTCTGAAAATCATACAGAGATAGATATTTTTGCTTATTCCAAAAAAATCTGCTCTGCACAGCTGTCATACTAAAATAATACCAGCATTATTCAATCTCTGGTACATGACACCAAAATCTTAACTGCTTCTTCCTGAGCCAATGGCCCAACTGCTTAATTCTCTGCTAAAATAATAAAGATACAGCAGCACAGATATGGACTGGGCAGAACTACTCATGGAAATCCAGGGGATGCGAAGCTGTTCCTGGATTTTCAACCTTATCAAAAGTCTGCAGGAGGTGGTGAGAAAGATTTTATTGCTGTCTGTAGAGATTTCAGATCAAGTCCTGAGGGATTCGGCTGTGTTATCTTGGACAGATTTAATTTGTCTGTATTTTGTGTTCACTTCTGACCAAACAGAGGAACTCTTAGAACAACTGTTATGACACTTAATTAATCAATTAATTAATACATTCAATATTTCTCAGGTGCTTATAAACATGAAAAGAATGAAGAATATAAAGACTATAAATACATAGAATAGAATATATAATTGTGTAGAATTTTAGAAAGTAGAATAGATTCTAGAATGTCGAGCTCTATAATTACACATTAGGTACATAATATGTATTCTAAAATTCTATAAAATTATATTGTAGACTATGTTAGCTATATAATATATATTAAATATTCTTTATGGAATATTTATATTCTAGAATATAGTTAGGATATTATAAACTGATATAGTTAAAATATTATAAGTTTATATATTTAGAATATTATAGGTTTGTATAGTTAGACTATTATAAGTTCATATAGTTAGAATATTATAAGTTCATATAGTTAGAATATATAATATATATTAAATATTCTTTATGGAATATTTATATTCTAGAACATAGTTAGAACATTATAGGTTTATATAAATGT
>VXBQ01016173.1:51334-149782 GCA_013400175.1 Phainopepla nitens
TGAATACCAGCATGTTTACCAATTCCATTTTGGCTTTTATCAGCAGGAGTTAATAAATGCATCTCAGATCAATGTCCTCTATTTGCAATGACATTTTACATTATTGTATTGATTCCAAGGCAAATCATGTCTGGAGATAATAAAAATCAATCCTGGAGGATCTGGTTTCTATGAGCAACCAAAGAATCAAAGTCCAATACATGAAAATAGTCAAATGTGCTCTATTTTTTTCCTCCTGTTTGTGAATGAAATATTTATCCAGGACCATAAAGTCAAAATCCTCTGAGACCTGACTGGTGAAAATTCTGGGAGCTCTGAGTGCTCTATCATCAGACTCTGAGATGTGCAGGAGAGAGGAAAACACAACTCTGAATTAAAGAGATTAAAACCCAGTGAATGGCTGAACACATAGAGGAATTAGCAGAGCAAATTACACCTGAATAGATTGAGTACTTCATGGGGCATGGCCAAAACTGTGATGAAAAAGAAACGGGGAAAAGGTTAAGTATTTACAGTATTTGGCCTTTGAAACATCCCACCTGTGAGCTGTGGTGAGTCACACAGATGCTGTCAGGAGCAGGCACTTGGCTTTGATGCCAATATATCTCTTTTTTTCCCTACAATCAGCTATTACACACATTCTTAACAGAACATTCTGCAGCATTTCCACCCTCTGGTGTGTACTACGGCAGTTCAGCCTAATAAAATATAATCCTATTAAAAGGAGACACGATCAGTTTAGAAAAGGGACTTTAAGCCTGGGACTAAAGTCACTTAGCTCTGATTTTAGACATATTTGTGATCAGTGATTAGAGCTTTCCATGCCATCAGGCAGCACTGATCTCTGCAGTGAGACGTGGCCTTGTATGCAGCAGGGATTAGGGAAGGGAGGGATGGAAGTTCTGACCTTTCCTGGGAGAGCACAGACTCAATTCAGCAGCACACAGGGCTGGGCTGGGCCTTTGGGACGTGCTGGAATTGCTTTGCTGAGGGAGGATCCTTATCCTTGCTTGGCTTAAATCTCCCCACAGCAGTGTGGGGATGTGGGATGACTTTTAGCTGAGCCCCTTTGTCAGGAATTTTCTGTGAGGGTGGGCAAGGTTGTTTAAAGAGGAGACTTTGGCTGTTGCTCCCTGAGGTCTGTCCTTTCCAAGAGCAGCAGTTTCCTCCTCAGCCTCACTAAATGTTGGATTATTATGTAATAGACATAATAATAAATGTTGGATTATTATGTGCAAAGACAGGGGGATGGGACTGTGGGATGGCATTCTTTAAGCTTTTATTTCAGCATCAGTCTCATTATAAGGTGAGACATAAGAGATGTTGAGAGTTCATGCCATAATAATAGTAGCCAAAATTTTCAAGGTTACAAAGCCTTTTAAAAACTTTCTAGCCAGTAGAATAAAGTTAAAGCTGACAAGCCCATGCTTAAGCCAATTAGTAAAGTTGTATGTACACCTCATTTTGAACAATGCTTCCTTGTAATAGCTTAAAAAACAATGGATAAAGCTTCATTATTAAACTTACATTTTTCTCTTGCTTCCCATATTTTCTAAGGCCTATCTCTGCACAGCTCACTAACACAGTCTTATTGTTTCCTGTCCTTACATTTTTAGCATTCTTGCATTCTTTCATTCTGAGATCTGCTTTCACACAGCTTTCTGAGAGTTTTCTACCTTCCCTATTTCCCACAACAGATTTATACTTTTTCTATTTCCCCCAACTAAAGGGAAAACCGTGTATGGAAAACTCTCCAAAGCTGATGGCAGATCCTCTCTGCCAGGAATGAATGCCCCCAGTGCCCGGGAGGGAGAGGGCAGCCAGTCAGGGATTGCATTCTGCACACCCCAATCTGCACTCTTTGGGTGCCTGAATAATTAATGAAGGCTAATTTAAATCTGAAAACACATTAAGAATGGAACTGCACGGGAGGATGCTGGGGAGGGGTGTGCCATTAGAGCAAATTCAAAGACAAAATATCTGAAAATACATCCACTCCAGTGAGAGTGCAGGAGAGGACCCAATCCTCCACTTTAACCTCCATTTTTACCCAGAGCAATGCAATCTGATCAAATCAAGCTCTCTCCATACAATTGTCACAAAGCAAATCACACGTAATGGGCTCTGGAGATGACAATCAAATCTGTCACTCAGGGAAATTTGTTCCTGCTCTTTGCAGCAGGATGCAACAGCGCCTGATTACAGCAGGAACCTCAAACATCCTCCTCCAGCTCTGCACTGCAGACTAAAATAAAACCCACTTCTCTCCAGAGCTGCCTCGAGTGAGATCTCTGTATTTGACAAACGATCCAGGCGTTGGTGACATTCTTTGCGGATAACCCGGGGAATTCAAGGTGTCACCTTTTGTGGGCTATTGATTGTGAGGAGCTGATATCTGTCTTTTCAAGTATGGAATAATCTACTGTCATTGCAGAAATGCTGGCCATCTCACAGAGAAGGTTAATCAGATACAGCAGAAATCATACCTAATCTGTGATAAATTGCGAGTCACTCGGGGATCAATCTCTGCTCTCCTTGTTCCACAGGAGAGGAACAATTTCTCCAAAACCAGGGGAACTGTGCACATGTCATTCCATGGAGCTCATGGACATTTTGCCCCTTGGAACAGTTCACCCTCTGGAGTTTGCTCATTTACAGTGTTTTTACAAGTTTTTAATCATGATGATCATAAATCAAAAATTTCAGGAAGCAGCAGAGCAGCAAAATCGCAAAATCCAGGCACTCAAACTGCAAAATCATGGAGTGACTGCCACAGTCTTTGCACTTTTAAGGCACAAATGTGTATTTTAGGCCTTTCCCACGTGAATTCTATGCCTGTTAGCCACTCTTCTCATCAGCACCAAGGTGTTTGGAGTTAGCTGCCGTGCCAGAATAAATCCCAAATTAAGAGTCATTAGGAGCAGATGCCTGTTGAGCTGTCAAACTTAGGGAACAGCCAGAAAATCCCTGGCTGGACTCTCCAGCTTCCCAGTGAATGATCCACAGCTTAACCATCCTTAATGTCAGGCAGATCAAGGCTTTGCTTGTGTCATCCATGCCTTGGGATAATCCAGGCTTGGTGTCCAGGACATTTATCAAGACCAAGACATTCATATTCCACATGCCACTGTGGAAAGGGGAGCACCTATGGATACCTCTAAAAGCAGGACAAGTTTTTACTAATTTTTTTTTACTATTCTCTTTTAACTCGTGCCAAATACTCATTATCAAAAAGCACCTGCAAGTTGAAGTCAAAGAAAGCACAACAGCTGCAAACCTCAGGGTGTTCCAAGTATCCAAGGAGGTGAGCCAGGCACCAGGGAGACATGGAAAGCAAAAGCAGGGGGTGATTTTAGCTCAATTCCCACAGGGAGCACAGCAGGGACCCAGCCCCTCCAACACCAGCCTGAACACTGACACTTTGAGCCACAGCCAAATGGGAACAATTAAACCCAACAATTCCATGAGAAAGAGAATTAGAGAAGCAGAAGAGGAGGAAGAGTGCCAAACGAAGAGGAAGGTTGCTCCAGCGTGGGCACAGACTTGGAGTAATTGGGAATAAAATGAATTCTCCTCCTCACTTTCTGTCTGACCTTGAGCAAGTCATTAAAAGTCTCTGCTGCCTTATTTGCCCTGCCTATAAAATGGATCAGGCCTTCATTAGAAACTGTTTTGTCTTCCTGTACCACTGTGCACAGCAGATATTTTTATTTAAGATGAACTTTTTCTTGCATGCCCATTGAGTCCTCGGCAGCAGCGTGAGCAAGTCTGACGCCCAAACACCAATTACTGAGCAAACCCCGTGACAGGGGGACCAGAACCAACCAAACCCACACTGGAACAGAATTCCCTGGGCCAAAAAGGTCTCATTTGTTTCCTGGTGGAGATGAGATTGGCTCACCATGCCCTGTGCTCCCTCCTAAGGAAGTGACTCATTCTAATTAGTGGCACACAGAGAAGACAAACCTCACATTCTGAGGGCTGTGCTCCTGCTTTGCTTGAGCCCTGGTGCTGATGTCAGGATCACAGGTGAAATGAAAATAACAACCCCCAAGACCATTCCTCATTAGAACTTGCTCCAAATCCTCAGTGCCTTCTCTCCTGAATAAATCTTCCCCACACAGCATCATTAAAAAGTGTCCCTGACATTTCTGCTGTTCTGTGGCATTTTGCCTCAAATTAGCCACGAGTTTTTTTCTTATGTAAATAATTCCAAGGGCAGGATCAAGACACACATGGGGAAGTGGAGGAGCAGCAGCTCCACCTCTCCTTTCTCCTTTCAGCCTCGTTTGGGGTCAGTCATGGTCTGGAGTTTTCTCCCAGACACTTCCACTCTCTCCTGCAGGGAATGATTTCATTGTCAACTGCTCAGTTTAGCTCCCAGGACCAATGGATTTTTACAGAGACTTTTTACTGTGCCCCTAGGATGGGAACTGAAATTTTCACTGCTGAAATACTGCTGATTTCCTAAATAAACTCTATATTCACACACATTCACAACAAACCTGGAAGAAAACACAGTGCTAAACCCTACAAATTGGATTGGTTCTTCATGGCCCACTTAAAAACTTCAAATGAAAGCAAAATTCATATTCCAAGTGTGCATGTGTGGCTGAGAGAGACAGAACCAACCCAAACCATGGGAAGGCAGTTCAGTGATGAAATTCCATGTATTTCAGAGTCCACCTGCTTCTGAGTCGGGAACATTTGTATCTTGGGGCCAAGACAAGAGACTCCTGTCTCCATGTGGCCTCTGATGGGATTGCTCATAATCTTGCACTAAAAAAAAGGAAAATCAGGTCCCAGGAGACCCTAATATTGAAGCACCTCCTCCCTGCTCAGCAGTGCTGTAGAGACCCCCTGCTCTGTCAGTCCCAGGGTTGATCTGGGTGCCACCTGGCCTTTATCACCTGATAAGGAACTCTGAGGAACTTGTTGGTAATCCAGGCTCAGAGAGAAAAACTCCCATCAGCTCAAACCCTCGGGTGTTTGGCTCTGCTAAACTGCTTCCAAAAGTGCTCCCGAGAAAATGCACAAAAGGGCTGGGATTTCCCCAAACACTGTCCCAGATTCTCGTCTGCAGGGCTCTCACTCTTCCTCCTCCCACCACAGAAAAATGCTCTCTAAACACTTCCCCTGTCTCTTTGATGTTAAAAACATCACCCTCGGGCCAGTCTGCTCTGAGTCACTGATTTCAAGGGTATAAAGTTCATTTTCTTCATTCTCACACACTGCTTCCTCCACCCTCACCTGAAACAGAGATCTCCAGTCACTCCCCAGGGCAGCTCGTGTTTGGATCATCATCTCCCCCACCCCAGTCACCCTGAGTTCCTGGAGAACTGGGGAGAGGAGGCTCTGGGGACACCTTCCCCCACTGCCACTGCAGCACCACTTTTCTGAGAGTTTTCTACCTTCCTAGGTGCTGCAAGCACCTCACTTTTCTGTTTTATTGCTCTCCCTTTGAGCATCACCCCAGTTCACCCAGGATTTGTGGAATTCCCAGGGAACCCCTGCCTGGAAGCTCACCCCACTGCATGCTTTGAGAGAAGGACAAGCTCTCTGTACCCTCCTCTGGGAAAAAGACCAAATGCTGGATTACAATATACAAAAAATGTGGGATGGGGCTGCTGGCAGGCACTCCTGGAGCTTTTATTTCAGCATCAGCCTCAGTATGAGGTGAGACAAAAGATGGTGAGAGCTCATGGCATAACAACAGCAGCCAAAATTCTCCAGGTTACAAGGCCTTTTAAAAACTATCTAGCCAATAGGATAATGTTAAAGTTTACAAGTCTTTGCTAAAGCCAATAATTAGAGCTCCACGTAATTTTTACTTTTAATAATTCTAGCTTGTTTTAGCTTAAGAGCAATGGATAATGCTTTGTTATTAAACTTTCATTTTTCTATTATCTTGCTTCCCATATTTTCTAAGGCCTGTCTCACACAGCTCAGAAACACATCCTCATTGTTTTCTGTCCTTGCATATCTGTTTCCTTGCATTCTGAGATCTGCTTTCCCACAGCTTCTGAGAGTTTTCTACCTTTTCTATTTCCCAGAACCAAATTCATCCATCAGTGCACTACTGCAGAGCCCAGGATCTCCTTCAGCCAGGAGGAGACGTGGGGCTGCATCCCGTGTAATGCTAAGCACAAGTTAAAATGTTAAGTGCAGCTGTCATGTTCCATTTTCTGCGAGCCAGAGGAGCTCCACAGAACCAAAACCTCGAGGACACAGACCTCCCACTGCCTGAAATTCCTGGTGGCTCCACTGGAGAGGCAAAAACGCTGCAGGAACTGAGATGTGGCCCCTGATCTCCGAGCCCAGGGGTGGAACTGCAGCAGGAATTCTCAAATACCAGGGCTGGGCATAAGCGAGAACAGCCTGAGCTGGAAGGGATCACCTCCCACTGTCCCAGGCTGCTCCAAGCCCTGTCCAACCTGGCCTTGGGCACCTCCAGGGATGGAGCAGCTGCTCTGGGCACCCTGTGCCAGGGCCTCACTGCAAAATAATTTGTTAATTATGATTTATGTCCAATCACACACATAAACACACTCACACACACTGCATTTACCTGGATTTAAATGTGATCTATGGCTTTGTTTTAACCACGCTGGGCTTTTATTTGTATTCAAAAACTGACAAATATTTTAACCTTTCTGAAATGCAGCGTGTTAAAATAAATTGAAGAGAGTTGATGAGAACTGCTAATTAACCTGCTTTTGTCTCATTAAGAGCCTGTGTTTAACCTACAGGTCATCTCCTCTTCTAGCTGATGTATGGATCTGATCTTCAGTGAAGAGCTATACAACCCAGTCCTTTATTGATGATGGAGAACTCCTGAACCTCCTGCTCTTTTTTGGGAGAGGTCAGAAAAATTCCTGAAACAAAAGTGCTGAGTTCTTAAAGGTATTATTCTAACTTTTTATTTTTCCTGTGGTGGGAGAGGTTGCAATAATGCTGACCCTGCAATACCTTGTGGGTTTAAGGTAAGAATACAGAACAAAAATACTGTTTTTTCTCCCTCAACAGGTTATTCAGACATAATGGTTCATCTTTTCTGAATACATAACTTTTTTCCACTTGATGTGGTGGATCAGGTGTACCTATAAGCATCAGCACTAATTCTAGTGTTGATTCCATTATTTACCTGAGCCAAAGGTAAATAATAATATTGCCAAATTATCAAAATAATATTACCAAATTATCAGTTTTGGGGCCCTTGGTGTGCTTGAAGGTTGGCTGGGGCTTGGGGGGACTGTGAGGAGAAAGGAGAAGGTGATGGGAGGGCAGAATCTGTGGCATTTTCCAAATCCAGAGGCAACATTTCACACCCTTTCAACCCCCCACCACATCCCCACAGGTACCTGGAGGAGCTGCTCCATGGAGTCAATCTCTTTGTGTTTCTGCTTTGAAAAATGTCACTCCAATAACCCCAGAGATTAGTCCAAAACTGGCAGCAGAGCCAGGCAGGAGATCTATGCTTTTTAATATCCAGCTCTTCACCAAGACAACTTTCATCATGTTAATGGCTAAATCACACTGATTGTGAAAGAGCCAAAATGAAGCAATTAGTAAGGTCTGTGACAGCCCCAGCAAACGACACACCAGCTTTGCAGTGGGAGCCAGATGGATATCTTCAATATATTTCTTATTGTCTGCTTGTGGTAATATGTTCAATTAAACTAAATCAGTACTACAGAAGAACCTCTGAATTGCCTGAAAAAAAAAAATTAATTGTCTGCTGCAAATTTAATGAAGCTTAACACTTGCGTTATGTTTACAAGTTTTATTTGTTATGAGCAGGAAGTGCTTACAAGAGAAAAAGAAACTCTGAACTTACTTCATTCAGCCAACCCTAAGAGCAGCCCACTGGTGTTTGATTTTATTACTGGATTTGATTTCATTTCCATCTCTCTCTCTGCCATTCACTGGTTTTGTCCTTAGCAGCTGGATGGGTTTGTGCTTTCCCCAGTAAGACACGGAGAGCTCTCGCTGTGCTGTTCAGTCACAGGTGTGTGATTCAAGCCTTGCTCCAAAGTTTGGGCACAAACCTGTGATGGAACACGTCCCCAAAGGGGCCTTGGCTGCTCACCCTGACTCTCAGCATCCTCCTCCTCCTCAGGGTGTCACCGACCTCTCCCTGCTCACAGATCCCAGCAGCTCTGGAATCCCAGAACCAGGGAACACCCTGAGCTGGGATCACCCACAAGGATCATCAGTCCAGCTCCTGGCCCTGCACAGACCCCCAGACCCCACCCTGGCCATCCCTGGGAGGGTTTTCCAAGCTCTCCTGGAGCTCTGGCAGCCTCAGGGCCGTGCCCATTCCCTGGGGAGCCTGGGCAGTGCCAGCACCCTCTGGGGGAAGAACCTTTCCCTAAAATCCAACCTCACCCTCCCTGACCCAGCTCCAGCTGCTCCCTGGGTGCTGTCCCTGTCCCAGAGCAGGGGGCAGTTGTGTTTGACAAGTTCACATGCACAAAATCAGAAGCCCAAGGTGCCTCTGAGCAGCCCAGGGAGGGGAGGCTTTGGGCAAAGCACAGCAGCACAGGAGGCACCTGCTGCTCATTTTGCCACTTCTGCCACCTCAGAACAATCACAACCTTTTTGCTTCAATTAACTGCCAGAAAACAGGGATGCTGACAGGATCCACAGTGATTTCATCCTCCTTGGGGTGCTCTGGGGCTGACCTGATTTTTCTGATGACCTCAGGTCCTCACCTGAACAGAGCAGGGAGGAAAACCAGACTTTAGGTGGAACAAGCTTGAGGGGGGGATGCACCTGCCAGGGCTGAAACTCAAAGTGAGCCCCTCAGAGCTGCACAAGGTGATGTGGATCAGCAGCACACAGCAACCTTGGCTGCCTGGCAGCTGGAATGAACAGGGAAGCTGCCTGAAAGTAGAAAATCCTTGATTAAACCTTGTGTTCCAAGTGCCATATGGAGCAGGGCTCTTGCAGGACCCTGAGGTAGCTGCTGGATTCCAGCCCCATCATCAGCTTCTGCCTCAGGATTTCCCACTCAGGAGTGGGAAAAAAAAAAAAAACCAACCAAAAAAACAACCCAAAAAAACCAACAAAAACCCTAAACCCAGGTTAAGGAGATGCAGCAAAGTGCAGCTCAGGCACTGGGGCTGCCAGGGTTGAGGGAGGGAGGGAGGGGCACACGTGGTGGATGCACAGCTCTGTCATTTATCATCGTGCCTTTCACACGGTGCTCTGGCTCATAATTTTACTTAAACCCAGCAAAAGAGCCTTAATTGTGTCCTAGAAATAATTGGTGTCAGTGGAAATAGTCCAATTAGAGAGAAATATTTTCCTTTGCAATTTCACGGCCAAAGATTATGGCTTTCCTTGTCAATTGTGGAAATCAAGCCTTTGCTGCTGGTTGTGACTCAGAAGTCAAGGAAGGTTTTTCCTAACTTAGAAATAAGTTTTATTTCTTAAACATGAGAATACATAACATGTTCTCATGAATAAATCACAGCCTGCATAACTCCGTGGCACTCTCTGAGCTTTTTTTGCCTACAAATCCCTGATTTAGAGATTCTGGAGTACAAGTTCATGCTCTAAATTGACTTTTCCTGCACGAAATTTTTAGAATAACGTATTAGACCTGATAAGGAACATTCATTCATGGCAGGCCTACATATAAAAATTGTGTCCAGCAAATGCCAAAACAAAATTTAAGAATAAGGAGACTTATTCTGACAGTTTCAGAGCTGAGTCTTTATCTTGGTTTTGACACCAGCTGAACACAAACCTCGTGTGCTATCCAGGAAAATTACAAAAAGCCCAGAAAATATGGACAGCCCTCCAGTGCTGCTCTGGGATTATTCCTTTAAACTCTGCCTCTCTTCATTAAATTATATTTTGTGCTTTCACCAGCAGGTGTCCCTTAACCAGGTCCCCTTTTTTAAGGGCTGAGACATAACCAACGTGAATTTAAGATTGTGTTGAACGAAGAGGAGAGAAAAAGAAAGACTTTGCATGACCTGAAACACTGCAGGAACAAAGCAGAGCCCAGCAACAGAGGGGCCACTTGTGCTGCAAAATGACAACCACCAAACCCAGATTATGGATGGGTGGGATGGAAAATGCCTGGGACAGCTTTTCCATAGGAGCAAAGCAGCAGCAAAGGGGGAAAATCAGGGAGGTCTGGAGAGGGCTGAAATGGGTCAATAGATTTCAGTGGCTGCTGTAATTTTCCCTTGGCTCATGTTAAAAAAAACCCTTCAACATCTCAATGTGTGGGTCATTCTTCCTCTTGAGGAAAAAGTTAAAGCCCCACTCCAAGGAATTGTTATCCCAGTTACTCCAAAGTCACTTTAAACTCGACAGAGCTGAGAACAGCTGTAAAATTTCAACTGTAAAATTCACAGTTACTGGAATTCACTGATTAGAAAAACCCCAAAACCTCAACCAAACCCCACGGGCACGAGGCAAGCACAACACAAATTCCAAACAATGAAGTTTCAATTCTGATCAAGAGATGTGGAAACAGAGATGAGCATGGGTGGCAAGAGGGGACAATCACATCCCACGGCCACCTTCTGCAGAAGGGAAATGCTGTGTCCTGAAGGACTGGAGCAAACACAGCAAGAACTCCAGGTTTAAAGGCAGCAACATCTGAAGCCTCTGAAAAGTTACTCGATAATGGGCCAGAATTTACAGTATTTAATCAATTTTAACTGCAATGCAGCACTTCAACATTCTCACAGAGGAATAGGCTGGGAATGAAAAATGTGCTATTTTATAGGAAATAATTTGAATCACTGTGCTGGACAAAATCAAGACTATCAGTCTATTCAAGCGTGAGGGAAAAATAACCTCCTGACATTATCTTTGTGTTCTTTTCCTGCTAAAGTGGTACAGATTCCAGACAGCAAAAGTTCTCCTGCTTTTACTGCCCTGAGCCCTCCCGTGACAGCCCAAATGAGGGGAGCTCACAGCAGCAGGAAAATGTTAAAGGTGCATCATAATTAAAGAGGCAAATAAAGCCATTGGAATTGCCCTTGTCAGGGAGGTACCAACGTGACCAGAATTGCTGCACTCCCCCACAGGAGCAGCCAGGCACCAACTCCACCAAGCATTCAGAGATAAATTCCAGTTAAAATGAATTTAAATAGGTGTATTTAGGTACAGAGATGGATTTACAGCTGAGCCCACAGCCCAAAGCAGAGGTTTGGGAAGCAGCCACGGGTGTCAGCGGTGGGACCGTGATCCATTCACCTCCAGTGTCCCCAAAGCAAAGCTGATCACAGCTTAAATAAAAGTCATTTAATGTGTCTGCTGGGAACACGTCCTGCATGGCAAGGACTTCATCATCCCCTGAGAGGAGCAGTGCTGACACACCAGGATCAGCTGCATCCCAAACTGGTGAGGGGATGCAGCTCCCACAGCCACCCCACTCCTGCCCCAGCTGGAATTCAGCACAGGAGCCTCTCCTGGTGCTTCCCACATCCACAGCTTTCAGTGCCTTGGAATCAGGTTCCTCCTTCAGCCTGCTGCTGCATCAGCCAGTTGGTATCAGTGCATTAAATACAAATAAACTCATATTGTACAGGCTGTGCCTGTTTACTCTATTTGTCATTTAATCCCCCGGCACTCAGAGAGCCTCTAATCTTTCTGTGTGTTGGAAGAATTGAACATTTAGCCTCAAGTACAGGAAAAATTGAGGGAACAAGATGGAAAATTAATATTTATATAATACATGGAAACACACACCATGTTTTACAGAGCTCTGAACACTGCCTTAGAAGGAGCTGCTTCTCCAGCCTTACCAACTCAATCCTGCTTTTTAATTTAAAGGTCAAACTGTACAAGCAAGTTTCTGAGATTTCAGGTCTTGGAGGCCAAGAGGTTCTCATTTAGCACCAGCCAACAGAACAAACCCAAAGCACAACTGCACTGGTTCAGCAAACCACTGGGGTTCACCCAGCCTGACAACAGAATGTTAATTCTCAGCCCTATGGGCACCTGTCAGGATTTGATATTTTTTAAACTGTCTACTCTTGCATAAAATGAATATTTATTCATCTCTCTCTGGTTGTTTGCCAGGGAGTTATTTTAAGCTCCTTGCTGCTGGTGTAACATATTCCCCTCCTCCTCCCATCCTTGCCTACACTGTCTCTGACACTGTCGTTGTCTCTCCCTGAGAAAGGAAATTAAAAAAAAAAAACCACCTAAGGATAGCCTGCAATATTAATGGAAGAACACAGGAAGGTTAGAAAAAATGTCTTAACCTTCACAGTTTTTTACCCAATGACATAAGAGGAGTTAGAAAAGAATGTAAGCATATCTTAAGGTCAGAAACCACATCAGCTGTTAAATTAGTCTTTTTGTATACCACAAAACTGAGTTAAAATATGGAATTCACTCATATTTCTGTCCAAACTCACACATGTTTTACTTAGGGCAGAGAAACTCAAGCATTTCACTCCATAATACAATATTTTACACAGTTCATTTGGAGTTCAGAATAGTTTCTGCTCTTTTATACTTTTTATGGGCTAGGCTTCGAAATTGCATTTCTCAGTTTGCTGTTAATATCCACATCTCAGGCTTAAGAGTTTATTCTCTGCTTCATGCACATGTGTCTCTGCCATTAATGCAAATGGAATGGAGTCAAAACAGAGCACTGAGGGGAAAAAAAGCCCTCACTAATCCTTTATAACCTCACTGTGCAGAAAAGTGATTTGTGGAGCACGGGAAGGCAGAGATCAGGCACAACAACTGCTGAGGTTTTCCTGGGAGTTACAGGACATTCCCTGGGCCCTGGGAGGGAGGAAGGATGAGCCAGGAGCTACAGAACCATGACTCTGGAATAACAGAGCCCAGTCATTCCTGCTTCCAACAACTGTTTTTTTTATGGTGGGAGAAGCAGTCCCTGAAATGCAGCTCCTGATTCTGCCCCTTGGGCTCTTGCAGCATGTGGAAAATCTGCACAGCCCCAGCTGTGGCCAAGCTGGAGCTGAACAGCTGGAAACTCAGCCTGGGGAAGGGAATTGGGGCTGGAAACTCAGCGTGGGGAAGGGGATTGGGGCTGGAAACTCACCCTGGGGAAGGGGACTGGGGCTGGAAACTCACCCTGGGGAAGGGGACTGGGGGAAGGGGACTGGGGCTGGAAACTCACCCTGGGGAAGGGGACTGGTGCTGGAAACTCACCCTGGGGAAGGGGATTGGGGCTGGAAGCCCACCCTGCTGCTGTCCCTGGGAAAGGCGCTGGGGCTGGATTTGCTGCTTTGCTCCCCAGTTTTGCTCTGGGATGGACAGAGGCTGATCACAGCTGCCCAGGGAGTGCCCCTGGATCCTTGGAAATGTCCAAGGCCAGGTTGGATGGGGCTTGAAGCAGCCTGGGGTAGAGGAAGATGTCCCTGCACATGGGAGGTGGTGGGAAATACGACCTTTAATGCCCTTTACACAATTTTGACAATGGATAAAGTGTTTTATGTCCGTGCTCCCTTTCCTGGCTGTTTGCTGCAGGTGCCTCTTAGGACAATCCAGATTAGGAAAAGGGGGAATCAGCTCCTACAGAGACCTAACTCTGGTCTTCACTTGTCTCTGTTTTCAGGGACCAATGTGGGCAAATGCCACACAAAGGACTCACAACAACCCCAAACTCAAAGAATTGTTGGGGTCCACATGCTTCCCTACAAGGTTCAGAAAATCCCAGACTGGTTGGGGTTAGAAGGGACCTATAGAAATATGTTTCAGCTGTAAAACATATGGATTAAACCCCACATTGATACTTTTTAAGTATGTCCTATACACCACAGAAACAGTTAACAAGGACAGCCTCTAACTGAGTATGATCCATCACTGCCAATGTGTGGGAGAATTAAAACTGAGAGCATTAGAGCGTTTTGATTGATTTATCACTTTGTAATCAATGGTTCTTGATTTGCTATCCAATATGGATTTTTCCCCAAATAATGAGGAGATAGAGAATGAGTGTAAGGATAATAGCCTGTATGTTCATGGCCTGTAATAATTCATCAGATGCTGGACTACTCATCAGCAGGCCAAAAATTAATTCAACACATGTGTCAGTGCCTCAAATTATTCCTTTAAATATCTTGGTCAAATAATTCCTTTAAATACCTTTAAAGGTATTCAAAGGAATACCTTTAGCTGTCAAATTACAGCTTTTACTTTAGAAAACAACATTTGACAGAACACGAACAAACACTCGGGATTCCCGAAACGCCAAAGTTCGGCCCCGAAGGAGGAATAATGAAAAGAAATGGCAGTTTGTGCCCCAGGCAGCCACAACAACAATGGTTTTAGTCACCTTTCACCACCAGGCTGCCCGTGCTGCTCGCTGTCCCAAAGTGGTTGGTGGCCACGCAGGTGTAGCTGCCCGCGTCCGCTTTGGTGACGTTGACGATGCGCAGGCTCCCGTCATCCAGAACGGTGATTCTGCAAAGACAGCAGACACGGGAGATTTATTTATTTATTATTTTTTAAACCTCCATAAAACCCTTCTGAGCGTGCACTAATCATGGATGTGAGCAGCAGCCCTGCCTGGCGCAGGGAGCTCGGGGTCTCTCCGGACGCGCTTCGTAAATCCTGAGTGCATCTTGTACACGAGTTTTCCTTGTCTTTACTCGAGGGAGACTTTCATTTACACATCAGCAGCTCGTGCAGGATTTCCATGGTCTGTGCTCTGATGTTCAGCCCTCCCGCCACGAGGAGCCCTGCAGCCCGTGGTGCCCTGGCTCCGTGGCAAACCCCGGGAGCTGCTGCCGGGCAGATGTCTCATTCCTGAGGGTTTTCCAGCAGGATGATGGCTTTCCACTGAGGGCAGCACTGCTCCCCACCCCTCTGCCAGTGTGGCACTCAGATAACCTCAGGGGTTTATCTGCAGTGGTGCTTGCAGGCTGCAAGGTCCACCTTCACTCCCGTGCTCTGCTCACCTGCACGCTCCCCACCTGAACGGGGGGTTAGCTGCAGCTCTCGAGGGCAGCAGGCAGGTGGGGATGGAATGTTAATTCCTGGGTGATCCCCACCCCCTCCCACTGCACAAGATCAGGCTCCCCCTGCTCTCTCAATGAGCTTTGCCTCCTGTTATACTTTTTTCTTTTTCTGCTCTAAGTCAGCAAACGGAGAAAAACTGATTTTACCCAGTAAATCCCATTGGAATATGAATGACTTGTGCCCTGTGGAGGCATCACCTAAGGATACTCCAGAAAAAAACTCTTCTCCCACCCTAAAATCACCTATTTTCACAACATTTTTGCCTCCTCAGAATCATGTCCTGCAGCACAATTTGCTTCCTCACCTTCAGCCACTTGCAGACCTGCATGGAAAATCTCGTATTAATTCCTGCCTTGTCCTGCTCAATTATTTCCCAGTTTCACTAAAATGAAGAAGCCTTCCTGCATCCTTAATGCCAACAAAGCTCTGCACAAGTGGAAACTGGGAGGAAAGAACCTCAGCAGCAGCACTGGCCCCGCTGCAGGAGGGCTCAGGGGGCATTTCCCTCCTGAGGAGGCTTTAGGGAATCACCTGGAGCCTCGAGACAGCCCTGGCACAGCTGAATGAAGGCCCAGCCTGAGCCAAGGCACAAACTCAAGCACCAAGCTCACCCTGGGGCTCCCTGGCTCCTGCCAGCTGCAGCCACAGGGCTGGGCGAGGTCTCCAGTGACACCCAGGAGTCCTCAGCTCACCCAGGGAGCTGCTGAGGGGCCCTTTCATTGCACAGGCTCTTGGTGGGCACACACGAGCTCCAGGACCCCCATTCCCAGACCTGCTCCCACAAAAGGCACAGCTGGAGTGACTGTGCCAAGTGAGGAGGAGGAGGAGGAAGATGGCACAGGATGCTCTGAGAGCAGTCAGAGAATCACAGAATCACAGAGTCACAGAGTCACAGAATCCCAGAGCCACAGAATCAGAGAGCCCCAGAATCCCAGAGTCACAGAATCCCAGAATTCACAGAATTCACACAATCCCAGAATCCCCAGGTTTGAAGAGACCTTCGAGATCATCGAGTCCAAGCCATGCCCAACTCCTCAGCTAAACCCTGGCACCCAGTGCCACATTCAGGCTTTGTTAAACACACCCAGGGATGGTGACTCCAGCACCTCCCCAGCAGCCATTCCAGAACTTTATCACCCTTTCTGTGAAGAACTTCTTCCTAACATCCAACCTGTATTTCCCTCGGTGCAGTTTGAGACTGTGTCCCCTCGTTCTGTCAGTTGTCACCCATCTCTGTCCTGGCTCACCTCTGCCTGACCTGCTCCTGCAGCAGCCCCAAAGGCACAGGCCAGCTGGCAGGGAGCAGGGATAGAGGTGATATTTCACCTATCAGCAGCAGTGATATTAATAGGAGCTCCTCAACTGCCTCATGGTCTCCAGATCATTGCAGTCAGTAACGCTCACTGCTGTCATTTATTTCTGAGGGACTCCAGAGCCATGGGGCTGCTCCTGTGGCAGTTCTGCAGCTCAGTATTTGGGAGGGAGCAGGGCAGAGCTGCTTGTCCCATCTCCAGCACTCTGTGGGCACAGATCTGTGCTTGAGCTGCACCAAACCTGGACTGGAGTGGCCACGGAGCTGGGCAGCACCAGCAGCTCCCCAGGAATTATTGCTGCTCTCATCAATTCCAGGTCTTCAGGAAGAACAGGGCCCTGCTGAAAGCTGAAGGTGCCCTTGGCAAGCATTAACATCCCAATCAATGTAAACCAGGACAAGCTCAGCTTTGTGCCCCACCAGGCTCTGCCCTCCTTCCCACCCTCCACCCAAGAAAGCCAGAAAAAGTCAAGTTTTAGATTATTTCTGTACAGTTGAGGTTTTTAGTTTTAGTTATTTACGCTTTATTTTCAGCCATATGGCTGAAAGCTATTTACTGGCTAATCTCTTCCATAGATCATTTTAATTGTGTCTGTTGATGAGGCCAGATTTAATTTCAAATTCTAATGCCTTTTCTGTCTCTGTCTTTCTCCTGCCATTGGCTTCCTTCTCAGTTGTCTTTATTGCCAGTGTCAGACTGGTTTTTAGCTGATGTGGTCTGGATTGCCCTGGAGACACCTTTGGATCAGGACAGACAATTCAGCTTTGGCACATCTCAGGGAGCCTGTGCTGTCTTTATTTCCTAAGCTGAGACCGTGCTCCCAGGCTTTAAAGGACATCCTTTAACCCCAGGAACATCTTGCAAAGAGCTCAGGAGGGACTTGCCCTGAGTTCTCCAAACCCCTTCCCCAGAGAGCCCCCAGGAATGTTTAATTCTCATCTGGTCTCTCAGTAACTCCCTCCACACTCCTGCAAACGAGGAGCATTAAAAGTGACAGATAACTGGACAAGCTAACTGATTTTTTCCAAATAAATCAGATCATTAAAACCTCTCTGTGACTCATTGATTAGGAGGCCTTATGGTTATGTGGCTCTTTTTGCTGAAGCTGCTTTTCTGCAGCGAGTGTTTTGTCCTCTAATCTGAATCCAATGTGTTAAAAGTTAACAAATAATTATGGGAACACTCGGAAATTTGTTACAGTTAGTTGAGGAAGGGGGAAGGCCTCTCAGTGATATTGCTAATTCCCAAATATTCTTTGCAGACTTCTCTGCACTAAATGAGACAAGAGGCTCATTTCAGGCCACCGAGGTTCTCAAACTGCTAATTGGCTCGAAAGCAAAGAGCCCTTCAGCCACAACTTTTAGCAGTTTGAGTGAAAAAGTTCTTCCAAGACACAAAGTTCAAAGCAAATGAAACACTGCTCAGTGTGCTCTCTCCTCTGAAATGCACCCTCAAAATGTTTACTAACCAGATGCCTGGGAAGACATAAAAACAAACCATGTTTCCCATAAACACACACATCAGAACAAAGCTGAGTGTGCACCTCTTTAAACCACTACAAACTCAAAAAAGAAGCTACTGACTTGCTACAAAACGTTCTGGTTTCCCTGACTCTTCTAGCAGCAGTGGTAACAATAAATAAAAATATAAATCTCTTCCTGCACAGGTTAATGAACTTTTCTGCTGCTGACCTGGCTCATGGTCACTGCTAATCAGAAAAAAATCAAAGAAGATAAAAATATCTATTTGGAAAAAAAAAAAAAAAAAAGAAGACAATTTAAGATAGTTTAGCATCCTTATAGGAAGAAAGGTCATCTGTTTTAAACACAGCATTTGTAAGAGAGACTCTGGGGTTCTGTGCTGTCAACTGGAGATTTCAGGTCCACAGAGAGCAAAGACAGGTCTGAAATTAGGAGATAAAAGCATTGCTTGTTTCCTAAAGTGAGGCACTGGGTTCTGCTGCAGCAAGAGCTGACCTTGTCAGTGTTTTGATCAAAACTCTTCTGGGGACAAAGGACCTTTAAAAATGCTGCAAACATCCCTCCCCAGCCTTCCTGAGCCATTTCCATTTTGCCACTGCAGCAGCAAATGGAAGGAATTGCTGAACCCCTGGCAGCACCCAAAAGGAGCCAAGAGAGCTCCCAGAGCCAAGGGCAGGCAGGGACAGGACACGGGGACAGCTCCAGGGACAGGGGCAGGGATGGCTGGGATCTCATCCCAGAGGGAGAACAGCCCCTGGGATGGCTGGGATCTCATCCCAGAGGGATAGCAGCCCCTGGATCTCCATCCCAGAGGGAAACAGCCTCTGCCTCAGTACAACACTCGCTCACCCTGAGGCTCCAGGAGCAGCTGGAGATGGATGGGAGGGTTCAGGCAGACCTGGAGCAGGGTGAGGAGGAAGAGCAGTGCAGAATCACTGGGCTCTGATCTATTGGTGCTCATTCCCAGCTCGTGATCCACCTGGCAGATCTGAAAGTCCCCCAGCAGGCTCTGTGTTACCTGCAGCCCGGGTGGAGCCCGGCAGGTGTGACTGATGGAGCCCACTGCAGCACTCCCCAGTGCTGGGCAGCATTCCCAGGAGCACATAAACATTCCTCAGGCAGTAACATATGCATTTAGAGATAGAAATTGTCCTGCAAGCTCAGGAAGAGTTTTATCACCGACTCTGTGAGAATGAGACCAAGCCTTACTTGGAATATAAACGAAAGCAGAAATCTGCCCAGCTCCCTGAGCACATCACAAACCTGAGTGCCAGTAACCACCCCCATGGAAATCTGACCTCTGGGAGCTTGGCTGCATCACCTGCATCTCCCAAAACGTGCCTGCTGCTCAGCTTGAGCCTCCTGCTTTGGCAGAATATCCCCTGAAAATCCCAGACTCACAGTATCCACCGGCACACCTCGCTCTGGAGCTGAATTAAGAAAACCCCCGTGGCCCCAGGAAGCAAAGCAGCAGCCCTGCAGAGCCAGGGGTGGTGGGAGCTCACCTGCACCTTGCAGGGTGAGGAGCAGGGCCAGGCCCCGACCTTCCCAGCAGGAATCATTCCTCATTTCCCCAGAGAGCTGCACGGCCCGGCGGCACGGCAGGTATCCCTCGATGTATTCCTCCCAGCTTGCCCTCTATTTCTGTGCTCAGCAGGTGGAAGCAGGTGGGATATGAATGGAATATGAATGGGGTACAAATGCAGTGCATGTGGCAGCCTGGGCTGCGTCCCCTTCCCGAGGGACACGGCACAACTCCGGCGCTGCAGATCAGAGCTCGATGCTTCTTTGGAGCAAAAGTGCTCAGAATTACAAAGTGACTTTTTTTCTTCCCCCCTCTCAAATGGTTTCATTAGCACTGCTGCAATGGAATAAGGTATTTTGTTTCCTTATCTAATCATTTTAGCATTTTAATTTGTGAAATACAAGCATAACTACCCTTGCTTTCACTCTTGGTTAAACACACGCAGCTGAAATATCTCATGCTTAGCCAAGTGAATATTTTAAATATTTTTCCCCCCTGCGAAACAATGCTTAGGATGTCCGATCCTTTTTCTATTACAGGGAGAAAAGATGTCTTAGAGCAAGCATTTAAATGAATGTCAGCTGGAAGAAACACACACTGAGTGCAATTTGAGATAAAACTACCATTGATCCCTTCATGTACAGCCTTTGTGGCAGTGGTGACGTGGCTATTGAAAAGAGACACTGGTGCCAGAGTTCTTCTAAGAGATAATCCGTCTTCTGAGAGAGGATTTGGGTTAAATGTACCTGTGAAAAACAGTGTATTTCAGCCGACATGATGAATGGCCCATTGTTCATCCTCGCTGCTGTGCCTGGGCTGGGGGGCTGGAAGCAGAGAAGAAAGCAGAAGCACCAGGCAGCCCTGACTGCAGTCTCAGCAGTGTATTTGTTCCCTCTTTTCCCAGAGTTCCTAGGCAGGAATATCTAGAGCAAATTTAGCCTAACAGCAACTTTGCCTCATGCCACAACTCCGGGCAATTGTGTTATTTATCAAATTATTTCTATCAGACGTCTTTGTAGCTGTTCATTACTTTTTAAATCATGCTTGCCATGCAGGGGGGGTTATTAAAATGATCTCATGGATGTGGTACTGGCCATTAGGCTATTTTGGGTAAACAGTGAAGTTTGTAAATCCTCACTGGTTTTACTGCTCAGAGCACCCCCCAAAATCAGGCACACAGCTCATGAGTACCTGCTCATCTCTTAAAGAATGGGCTGGTTCAGGGTACAGACCACAGGTAAAACCTCCTGTGGCCCTGGATGCTGTCCCCAGGTGTGATTTCAACCTTGGTGTTGCATAAATAACCGACAGCCAGGTCAGGTTCATCTCCATTAAAACACCCCGAGGCCAAAGCCAAGCTCCTGGGGCTCCACCCCACAGCTCTGATGGTGCCCAGGGCTCCCTGACCCTAAACCCCACCCAGCACCCTGTCATGTCACTGGCACTTCCCACCCTCCATCAACACCAGCCCAGGCCCTCAGCATCCCCCCAGGCAGGCAGGCAGGGCTTTCCAGGCTGGGGCTTTGTCCTCCTCCTGTTGCTCCAGGTGTTTCTGAACAGGGGGAGAAAGGCATGGTGTCCACACCACCACCAGTGTGGGGCATCAACACAGCCTGAGGGCTCAGAACACCACCTGAGCAAGGAGGGGACATGCTGGGCCCGTTCTGCAGCTGTCAGGATAAATCCAAGGGAAAGGCAGGATGGAGCACCCCGAGTTCCCCACCTGATCATCCATCTAAACTCCCAGCTGAGTGGACTCTCCTACAGTGCACGCAGCCTCCTACACACCTGCACCTTCTTGCCCTGGTGGCTGTGCCTCACACAGCCCCCCCCAGAGCTGCTGCAGTGTTTATTTGTCTGTAAGGACCTGTCTTTTCATGGTTCACAGAAGAGCCTGAGATAATTGAGAGCCTCTGTCAAAGCCCATTTAATTTAGAGCACGTCTCTCTCTCAGTGAAGGCAGAGGGAGATAAGTCCTGCCTTATCCATGACAACTGACAGGCCTCTTAACAGCAAACCCCCTATAATTAATTTTCAGGTAAGAGTTATATTTTCTCTAAATAAACTGAGGTAAAATCCTGTTGCATTGGGTCCAGTACAACGTTCCCAATTTGGGAAGCCATTCCCCCTTGTTCTGGCACTGTGTGTCCCTGGAAAAAGTTATTTTCCCTCTTCTAGTTCTCACTTATCATAAAAACCTGTAAATAATATTCTAAAGAGAAAGAAAAAATAGAGCATATTTTGCTCAGATAACTATTTTTGATATTAGAGTAGTGGCCCCTTTGGAAACATCAAACAGCACACCACCACTGAATTCAGCATCAGCTTAAACCAGTCATGGATCTGGCATCCTTCCCACAATTTTCTTTTTCCACCAATTATTTATCTGCAGTGATGGAGCAGTTCAAAGCAATAATGCTGCATCCAGCCATTATTAATATCTGTAAACCCAAAAGCTGTGGTTTGTCATCATTTTCCCTTTGGTCTGTACATTTTAAGACAAGTCTGGAAGTGACAGAACCTCGTCCTGACGGAGCAGAGAGGCAGGAGGGAAGGAAGGGAGCATTTACAGCTATTAGAGACTTCATGTAGATTGTTCAGAGATGCCTGGAGTTGTAATTCAAATACAAAAATATCCCTAGGTTATCTAAGAACAGTTCTCTGGAAAACATCTTTGTTAAGGGATGCTGATAACAGGAGGAAACAAATGAAAACCAAACACAAGAACTGTGAGGGACCCTGAAGGGAGCGAGGGAGAATTTCAAATAATAAAAACCTTTCTGACTTCTCTCCCCAACCACTTTTTTTTTTACTACACACAAAATTAAAATAAATACACTCAGAAAGCTCATGCCATCAAAATAAATATTTGAGCAAGCAGATTTGAGTAAAGCAAAGGAAAGCTTTGTTTTTACAACAGCTTTCATTCCTGTGATGAGAGGCAGTGACAATTTGATACGGGAAGATTCTGCAAGTCTAGAAGGGTCTGCTGGTGCAAAGAGCCAATTTTCCATTGGTTTTGGTGGGAAATGAGGACTATCTCCTATGGGAAATGGCTCTTTTGACACAGCCCCTGCAGCTGGCAGTTTATTTTACACAGACAAAGCTGACTGTATTATAAACCACGAACGCTGTGATGGCACCATGAGGGACAGGCGTGCTCCACACTCCAAACAAAAGGCTCATGACCTCGACCAGCTCTTGCTGGTGGCAGTGGAGGGGCAAAGCACACTGAAAACCACTTCATGAAAGGCTAAAGCCTCCCTTTCTGCTCAATTAGCCAGCAGAGACACAGCTCTCCACATGCATCCTCCTGCCCTCGCAGGCGAGGAAAATCCTGCCCAGGCAGCAGCAGGTGCTGCAAAGCCACTCCTGCTTTCACTCCATCTAATGTGCAGTGAAATATTTGCTGTGCTCATTCTTCCAGGGCACTGACTATAGCCCAAGGCATGGAAATTAAATGACTTCTAGTCCATGGAGAGGGACAGTGGAAATCCACAGAATCGTGTTTGGAGTGCGGCTTCCAGCCACCTACGCCAACAACTCCTTCCTGAAAAGGACGCGCCACCAGCCTCTACCTCCAGCAAACACTGTGGAGGTCTCTAGAACATAACAATCAAAGGGAACTCCACTGGAGCTCATAAAAATTATTCTCTTATGAGAAAAAAAAAAAATCCATGCAGGATTTTCAGTGCATCAGCTGCTGACACACAGCGTTTCTGGGAGCATTCATGAGATCAGAGCAGAGACAGCAAATGCATTCTCAGCTTATTTGTTCCAGCTGATACCACCTGAATTCAAGCCCAAAGGCACAGTCTTTCAAAGATAAGACATCTTTCTCTCTGGTTCCAACAAAAAATGCCCAAAGTACAAAGAGAAATGATGCACTCAGCTTGTAATGGACATTAACAGGTTTGTGAGATCCAAGGACGCGTTTACATCACTTCAAAATGATGTTTGAATAGCCATCAAAATATCACCAAGTCTGAAATGTTCATTAGGAATCCTTCCTCCCCTTAGGCATGTAACGATTTTCTTGGATTCTAAAAATGCATCTCAAAGTATGGCCCTAACTGTAAAATCATTACCTGCTTGCTCTTCACCATAAAAACATTCAAGAGAAGAAACATTTGGCAATAATTTTTTTCCTTCAAAAATGCTACGGACTTACTAAGACCATTATCATTGCTTCCTTCAGCTGGAGGACAAGCAGGAAGTTCCACATCCATTCCAAAGTGCATTCAGGGGACTGCTGACAGGCATTTCTTTGGGAAGCAGTGGCTGCAAACCCCATCCTGCTCCCTCTGACAGCAGCACTGTGGGCAGGGAACAGCTCCTTCCTGGAGCAGCTTTGCACAGAGGGAGGAACAATCTGCAGCTGTGTGTTCAGCACTCAGAGATGAGTTTAATAATCGTAAAACCATGAGAGAGCTCAAGCAGGAACAGCAGCAAGTGACACATTTCTTTTAAGGGCATCAACACGGGACACGTCTGGCTGCGCTCTGGAGGTTGGATGCTTCAGGGACAGAGCCCTGCATCCTTCACCCTCTGCAAGCAAAGCTCTGCTTTAAAAATCAATCCACAAGCACCAATGTAAAAACCTGATGATTTCCTTGATCCCTTGTGATGTGTTTCTCTTAAGGATATCTTCATCCTTCTTTTAAGGATGTCAACACAGGACACGTCTGGCTGCACTCCAGAAGTTGGATGCCTCAGGGACAGAGCTCTGGATCCTTCACCCCCTCCACCTCTGCCAGCAGAGCTCTGCTTTTAAAATTACCACACAAGCACCGAGGTAAAGCCTTTTGGCTTCTCCTGACCCCCTGGGGCACAGCAGCCCCGTGGGTTTGGCCAGAGCGCGGTGCTGAGCCGGGTCCAGCAGCAGTGATGTCCTACACGTGTTTCACTGAGCACTACAACAACACCACACCACAGATAATCTGCTGGGGAAACAGGAACAGATTGCTGGTGTTACAGGAGGCTGTGTCACGGCATGAGGGAGAGGCTCATTCCAGGAGAGCCAGCTGAAACTTGGCACAGGCTGGGATTGCGCTGTCAGAGCATTCGGCAGCAGTTTGTGGCTGGGAACAGGAAATAATTTCCTGCTTCTACAGGAGCAGATGGAAGAAATGGAAATTTTAGGGATCAGCCTAATTATTGATGCATACAAAATAAAGCAGCATCGAACCCAGATTCTACATAAATCTCTAACCCTTCTCAGGTAACCTTTAGCTGGAAACATTTATGGAATCATAAAATCATTTTGGCTGGTAAAGCCCTCTAAGAACATTGAGTCCAACTGTTAACCCAGCACTGCCAAGGCCACCACTAAGCCATTTCCCCAAGGGCCACATCTTTTTAATCCTCCAGGGATGGGGAGTCCAGCACTGCCCTGGGCTGGACGGCCCTGTCAGGGCTAAAACATGATCATAGAATCTCAGGATGGTTTGGGTTGGGATGGACCCTAAAGCTCATCCAGTCCCACCCCTGCCATGGGCAGGGACACCTTCCATAGCCCAGGTTGCTCCAAATCCCAGCCCAGCCTGGCCTTGGTCTTCCAGAACAACCCAGAGCTAAAAGCAGCTTCTGCTGGCAAGCAGCCTATGAGCAGGAGGCCATCAAGGACAACACCTTTCCAAGACTTCTGACCGCCAAATCCAGAGGCTTCCTGGTTCATTTTATTCTCTTTCTGCAGACAATTGGTGGAAATAAGTGGGCAAGTCAGTTATTTCAGATGTTGCAATGAAGCAGAGCCATCTCATGCCACGGTCTTTGCAAAGTAAGACGAATGCTGTGCTGTCGATTCAAACTTCAGAAAGCCATTTGCAGGGCGTCATTTTTCATTTTGTCTGGGCAGGATGTAATGAAAACCCGACAAGTTATTGATAGTTTGGTTACCTGTCTGCCTTCAAGAAATTGCACAGGTGCTTTATGTAAAAAAAAAATACAAAGAGTCAACACAATTAATGTGAAGCAATGATGGGAAGCATCCTTTGAGGTTTTCTTTTCTGCTGAAGTGTCACTAGGCTGTGTGTCCAAAAGGCACTGCTGGAAATTCATCTCTTAAGTAATCAGGATAAAAATATCACCATGGTTTGTACCCTGGCACCAGCCTGGGAAAGATGTGCTGTTTGTCCTCTTGCCATTTTCTTTCTGGCTGTTTAAAGTAATTAAGCACTAATTAGGAAGTTTGAGGCAACAAATATAAAGCTGGAATTTATACAACTTTTTGTATTCAGGACATGCTGGAAGAATGGGAGAGAAGCTTTTCTTTTTCAATTTTACCATTTTTCCTCCTCAAAATGATGTAGCATCAACATGGATACGTTAAATTCCTGTTATAAAATAATGTTGACATGAGGGGATCCATAAGTGGACAACCTTTGTGAGGAGGTCCTGAGGATGTGAACTCTGGAGAAAACCATGACTAAACTCTTTCAAGGAGACAAGACTTACTGGACACTTTTGAAGTGCAGAGGACAGCAAAAAAAATCAGGTGAGAGCTTTCTGCTTTTCCTTGGCCAGAATCGCTCCAGCTCCTGCAGAAGGGATTCAGCTGCTTCAGCTTTACCTGTTGGGTGATCAGCATTGGGTGATTCCCAAAGGCTCTGTGCCAGCCAGGGGACCAAGGACAGGAGGGAGCAGCTCAGTGTCCCCAGGGCAGGACCTCAGCTCTCCTCTGAAGGAGCTGCAGCACCTGTGTTGGGTGACGTTGGGTGATGATGGATGATGATGTTGGGTGATGATGATGTTGGGTGATGTTGGATGACGTTGGGTGATGATGATGTTGGATGATGATGATGTTGGGTGATGTTGGATGATGTTGGGTGATGTTGGGTGATGATGATGTTGGGTGATGATGATGTTGGGTGATGTTGAGTGATGATGATGTTGGGTGATGTTGGATGATGTTGGATTGGTGTTGGATTCTTCTTTCCAAACAAATTAACATTCCTTGCCAAATCAAGCCTGGAGGCACAGCTGTGTATTAACATATCCATGAGGCTTTCCAGCCCCAGCTGCCTGGTGTGCTTCCTGCTGAGGAGGCTGGGATTTCAGGGATCTGGTTGGGATGCTGTTGAGGGAGGGATGAACAGCTCTGAGCTCTGTCTGACTCCCACTGCTCCTTCCCAGCCTCAAGTCCTCTTTTCAGGACTCCAGTTGTGGCTGCCACATCCCTGGCAGTGTCCAAGGCCAGGCTGGATGGGGCTTGGAGCACCCTGGGATGGTGGAAGGTGTCCCTGCTCGTGGTATCCACACCAGGATGAGTTTTAAGGTCTCTTCCCACCCAAACCATCCTGGGATTCACAACTTTGCAAACTGAATTCCCCTCCTAGACTGTCCTGACTCGAGTTTGTCATGGAGAGAGCAGTGAAACTCCTGGGGAAATCTGGACCCAAATGACTGAAATCTCGGAGCAGACGAGCCAGTTTGGGTAACAAATCCCACCAGCTGTCTGGGAGTGCAGTTCTGTCCCCTCGGTGTTGTTTGGCAAGGACTGAGTTAGCCGGGCACTCCTGACACTTGCATGGCTGAACTCGCCGGGAAGTGCCACCATGTGCTGCCTCCCTGTGCTTCTCTTGGTTTGCAGCTACAGAAAATAACCGTGTTCTGCTGTAAGCACTGTGCCTGGGCTCACACATCACAGAGCTTGTCAGGACTGTGGGATAATGGGACCAGCTGGGAGGATTGCCACGAGGACGGTGAGCGTGCCTGGAGTATCTGGGTCAGACTCTGCCCTAACAGAGTGCACCTCCCTCCACACAGAAACTTGTTTAATTAAGATAACAGATGTTGCTATTACACAAGTCACAGGGAATGGTTGTTTAATTGGACACTTTCATATTCTTTGCTACCAGCACAGAACATAATTTGTTTTTTTATGCATTTCTTTCCTTACAATTAAACTGTATAAACAATGCAGGCACTGTACACTCATGGAAAAGAAACAGCTCTAATGATGTAGGGGCTTTACATGAAGAAGAATGAGAGAAAAGCCATTTATTTTGGGGTTTAAAAGTACAAATATTTTTCTGTCCCAGCCTGAGTATGTGTCTGGTGGCAGGGTAAATATGACTTCCCATAGCTCTAGGAGAACATTAGGAATTAAGACTGTTGTGTATATATTTTAAATAAAAGTTGTCTTGGTTTTCCTGCACTCTTTCTGCTCTTGGGGAGCCGAGGAGAAGGGGGAAAGTGGGAAGCTGTGGAGGAGCAAGAGAAACATGAATCTGCTCCTGAACCACACAATGCTACAGCTTCACCTCTGGGAAATGTCCCTGTGTCTCACTCTGTGAGGAATAAATAAATAAATGGAATTATTGCCATTATGGCATGCAAATCAAAACCCTTTTGCCTAGGTCCAAAACAAGACCTGAGAAAAGAGGGAAAACTTGCAGGGGAAGCGATGCAGACCCTGCAGGGCTGAACAGCCCCTTCCAACCCCGCTCCCAAAATGGTTCAGGTGGGAAAGGATCACTGGAGGTCAGCACATCCAGCCCCCCTGCTCAGGCACAGTGCACGATCCAGGATTATAGCCAGCACAATCACTCCATGCCAACAAGTTACATACACCCCTTGACCAATTCCACGAGAAATCTCCTCAGGATGCTCTAACTGAACAGCCTCTGGTGCCAAGTTTCTAAAAGCCACTTCACTCTGTGCAGTGGAGGGACAAAAAAGCCCCAGTGTGTAGGCACAGGTCACAGGAGCACCTCAGCCCTGCTGTAAAATTCCCCTGCTCCCACAGCCCAGCCCTTGGGTGCTGCTCTCCCATGGCCAGCACCTGAGGGTTTGTTAGGACACCAACCTTGTTTTTTGGGGGCTATGGAAAACTCAGGGGCCATTCCCAGAAAGGCATCCCCAGGTCCTGAGTGAGGCTTCCTGGGAACAGGTGGATTTTAATCTCACCTGCTCCTGCTCTCCCTGTGGCCCTGTGAGGCGCTGCACTACCAGGACTAAAGACCTTTCCCACAGAACTCTCACTTTGCACCAGAATGTGAAGGGAAAATCAAGGATGGAAAATTATCCTTGTACTTCCCCCACACAGAAATAGTCTTTGTTTCCAAACAGCATTTGCAATACATCTGTATCTGTGCTAGAGCTGTTCCTATACAGAATTTACCTTCTGGAGTCAGGCCCCCAACATCATTTTGACTCAGTTAGGCCTCCAAGGCAGGATTTCCATTATTATGGAGATGAAGTGCCTTTAATGACTGCAATAATATAATTGTACCCCAGGGCAGAATTCCTAATAACACAATTGCACAGCTCTCAACCACCAGTAAGAGATGCCCTCAGGCCATGTGATTCATTAGAGGTGCAGCACACACTACCTCAGCCTCCAGAGAAGAATGTGAAACCTAAACCGATAAAGCTCTTTTTTTTTTTTTTCTTTTTTTTTTTTTTTTCACCGTGGTAGTCTTTGCTCTCTGAGTGAACACTGAAGAACACACTTTGTTTTGCCTCCTGGACAGCAGGAGCCTCCAGAGCCGGAGTCTCAGCAGCCAAAACCACGCAGAGTGTCTCCAGCGAGGAATTTAATGTCACACACCAACTGAAAAGCCACAAAAGCCCCAGGAGAAACTCTGAAGTGATTGCCATGGCAGCCATCAGGCTGAGCATCAGCATTCAAAGCAAGCACTGGCACAGGAACGCTGCTTTTAACTCCACCTGGAATTGGAAGGATCATCTATATTGATTAACCTTCACGTGATGGACCTGCAGGCTGGAGAAGGATCCAGATGTTCAGGTGCCTCTCTGGTACTCACAGGACCCTCTAATGTCAGTTTAAGCAGAGATTTTGTTGAAGTTTCTTCTCCCACGCCTGTCTAAAAGTTCTGTTTCCTGTCCTGGATGAAGAGATTGCAGCAGCAGCTTTTCCTGGCATCTTTCTTCCTCGATTTCAACAGATTTTTTTTTTCCAACAGCCAAGAAAGTTCTTCTTTGAAGTCCACGCACAATTTTGGGTGTAGGGAGATACTGGAGCTGGACTCCAGGCACTGCTGCTGTCCCCTGGGGCAGCAGGGAGGAGATAACATTTCAGCAAGCACAGACAGCAGAAATACAGCAGAATTCAGCTCAGGCCCTTGGCCCCTCCTGCCCATGGAGGCAGATGCAGCTGATGAGCAGTGCCAGGACCACAGCAGAGAGTGTCATTCCCTGGCTGTGCATTTCACACAGTCTCCAGGTGCAGGCTGCAGGGCTGGCGTGGTGAATAAAGGCCCTGGTGAGGCTCCAACAGCCTCATCCCCACAGGAGACACGGCCCAGAGTGGGTCAGAGCAGAGCAGGTCCCAAGGCACCACAGCCACGTGTTCCGACAGTGCCAGGGGATCCCTGCTGGCTGATCCCCTGCCTGGAAACCCCCTGGGCTGGAGGAGATCAAGATTTCACACCTTCCTGGGCACATTTCACATCTGGTTTGCCATCCAGGGCTGGCTGCCCAGCTGGGAGCTCCTGGCTGTGGCTCAGCAGGAGCAGGAGGAGCGAGCCTGGCAGTGCCACCAGAGCCCGGCTGGGTTTGAGCTGGTTTGAGCCCAGGGTGTGCCCACCACCCTCCTCCCAGCACTGCCCCAGCTCTGCTGGGCACTCCCACCCCCAGATGGCAATGAGGAGCAGGAGCTGTGCTGTGCCAAGGGGAGCAGCCTCAGAGCAAGCAGCACATCCAAGCAGCACACCGAATGTGCCAGCGAGCACAGGGACACAGACAGGACCTCGTGGGGCTGACACTCCAAAGCTTCCAGCACCAAACACCCCCACCCTTGGCACCACCCTCACCAGAAAAGCACCTTATTTCACTTTTAAAAACCAATGCACCTCGATCTATGGCAACTGCGACCTCGGCAACTCTGTGCCCTGCCTGCTAAAGGGGGCTTTGTGTCATGATCACCAACTCCTTTCATCCCAAGGGGTGGAGCAAACAGCACAGAAAACAGCTCTGGAAGGACCAGGGAGAGGAGCTAAACAAGTCAGAACCAGGGTGTTCAGTATTTTAACCATCTGCCTCGAAATGGACTGGAGCTGTCTGCATAGTCAGACACACCAGCACAGTCTCTATTTCAATGGACATTGCAGCCAGGGTGGAGCAAGGTTAGACTTCCCAAGTAAAAGAACATCTCTAACAGATGAAAGCTTTTAAAGATAACAATTTCCTACAATTTCTGGCTTTCTGACCTTTATAGGACAGGATTCTCCCCATCAATCCCAGTGCCACATCATGTTTTGGGGGAGTGTCAAGGACAGTTTTCCATGTCCTGCTCTCAGGTGCAGGCTACACAATCACACCTCTACACAGCCAACAACAAATCAACAAATCAACATCACAGAGGAGGATTTGAAAAGCTGGCTTTTGAATTAAAAAAAAATTATTTGGCCAGTCTGAGAAAGCCACCTTTAAGTCAGGCATTAGAACTGTCAAATTAATTATTGCTCCCAAATAATTCCTGTTTGCAGGATGCTGAGTAATGTACCAGAGCTGAGCAATTTGCAGTGGAGACTTTTATCTCCTGGGAATCTATTTTTTTTTTTTAAACAATGATTATTTAGAGCACTGCAGTGGCAAAATATTTGTTTTTCTGGAGTGCATCTTTATCAGCTTCTTGGCAGGGATGCTTTAATAGCAGACAGAGATGGGATGGGCACCATGGGAATAGGAACTTCACCTCCAGCTCCTTGGGATTGAACACAGGCTGTTTCCTCATGTATTTGCAAGTCAATTTTGAAAAGCTATTAATGACAATTCAGCTTTGATTGCTGAAAGTCCCTGGGTTAGTTAATGAAAGAAATGGTTACTTCAAGACATTACCTCTCATTTTCTCTTAGGATGTCTTTTCCTTTCTTCCAAGAATAAGTAGGTCTGGGGGAGGCTTTGGGCTTGCACTCAATGATGACTTCACCACCCACTTTAACAAGAGTTAACTTCTTCAGGAGAGTTTTGGAAAAGTCTGGGCCGATGGCTGAAAGCAAAATCGACACAAACCAGATCAGAATTGCCTCTGGAAAAACAAAAGTTAGACTCATTACAAAATTCCAGGGTTGTTTCTCACTTACAATTCCTAAGTAATTGGGCTTTATGAACTATGTGGATGTCTGGATGGGGCAAAAAGACACCTGAGGGCTTCTTTCCCTGCAAAAAAGACTGGATTTGTTTAAAATTGTGTGTTCAGCTAAAAACCTGAGAATAACCCCACCACACACATCTTACTGGGACAGCACCCCTGGGAACCCCTCATGCATTTCCTTTTTCTGTGTCAGGATCATCCTTTTGTCAGGCAGGGAAGTTCTCACAAACACAGAACCCACATAATTAATCATCCAATAGTGCTCCAAGTTCCTGAATCAGAGCTCAGTGATCTCTGAGCTGTTTTGTTTCCCACATCTAGTCACAGGCAGGGACTTAATTTTGGCACCCAGAAACACAGGTGGGATATTAAATGCTGTCCAAGACCCTGAAACCAGCACTGGCTTTGTAAAACACTCCAGAATTAAAGGAGGCATCCTGAGGACACTTCCCACCAATGCACTCAGAACCAAATGCATTATTATTTGTTTCAATATTAATATATTATCACTTCTGAAACGAATTTCTCAGATGATTGTCCCAAATTAATGAGCAAAAGAGATTTTTTGAATAATCTTCTTTCTTTCATCTCTGTAATACAGTTTAGACTGGTTTTTTGTGAGTCATTTGCTGCATTTTCTTGTGTTGCTCACAGTGGGTTTTATTCTGTGACGTTCAAAACGTCGTCATTTGACGTTTGGAAACTCTGGGCTCATTTCTCAGCACTGCCCCAACTTCCCTGTGCCACTTCAGGAGTAATGAATTTAATTTATTCACATCTTTTGTTTGTCAAGTGGAGGATTTTAATGACCTTTTTCTTTTCCCATTCTAGGCCCACATTTCATTTTTCCAATTTATTTTTTAAACATTTAGCCTGAAAATTCTGTAAGACAAGACTGCACCTCGAAAAAAGTATTTTACAATGTCCAGCACCACTGGATTCTGCTTTTACTTAAAGATTCTGGGCAAGATAATTGACAACAATAATTGAGAAGAATCACTCTGAGAAAAGCTCGGTCTCTAATTTTCCATTTCTCTCTTTCACTTAATTTTGCTGTAAGTCTCACTCGAGATGATTAAACACCACTAGTAGCAAGTGCTTAACTTCAGGACCTTTTAAAACAACCATTTTAACACTCAGATCTTGTTAAAAGCTAATATTTCCCAGGGAGGGATCAGAATGTTGCCCTGCTTTGAAACTCTAGTGAAAAGGCAGACCTGCTGCTTCCCTTTCAAAATGTGCCAAGTTAAATCCCAGATGCACAGGGATTTATCTGCAGGACACCATTTGGGTGCTTTTCCTGTGGCAGACAGAGCTGCAGAACCCACGTGGCAAGTTGGCCAAATCAATATTCCCTGTCGAGTTTCTCAGACTGGACTCTCCAAAATCTGTTTTTTGTGTGGACACGAGGAGCTGCTGGGCACAGGGACATCCTGGGAGTCCCCAGGAACAAGGATTAAACCTCTCCCCTCTGAAAACATCTCCTTTCTTCCCAAAGGTTCATTTTTATCAGGTTTTAAATAGACAAGAAGAGCATCAGTGGGTTTATTTTGATTTCTTTCATGTCTAATAAATCTCAGCATCGTGAAGTCTAATTTATTGAGCATTATTGTACCTTTCTCCAACAGCAACACAGACAATCCTTCAAATGATTTTTTTTTTCTATGCAGGCATCTATCACTGATGATAAAAAATGACCAATGATTGAAAATCCCATAGCTGGAAAAAAACCCATGCTTTGTTCTTCAGGATAAATCAGGGAATGCTGCTACTGATTATTTGGTTTGTGAGCAACCAAACTGTTATTTTGTAATCAGGAATTGTGAGCAGTCATACAAGAACATGTTTTGGGATTGAGGTGCAGCCTGGCAGGCTGCAGGATGGTCCCACCCCACTCCTGCTCCACCAGGAGCAGCTACAGGAGGTTGCCCAGGGCTGTGGCCAGCTGGATGTTGAGTATCTCCAAGGACAGGGATGCCACAATATCTCTGGACAAATTGTTCAGTGTCCAAAAACTTCAAAATAAAGTTTTTCTTATTTTAAGCAGCATTTCCAGGGTTTCAGTTTGTGGCCATTGTCTCCTGTCCTGGCACTGGCACCTCTGAGAAGATCCTGGCTCTGTAATCTCTGCTCCCTCCCCTCAGGTATTTCCCCACTTGGATTCACATGAGCTTCTCTTGATTTTATCTGGGAGGAGCAGAGCAGCTGTGCACAGAGCTCTGGGGTAGAAGGTGCTTTTCTTTGGGATGGGAGCATTTTGGTCACTGGTAGGTTGCTGAAAGGTCTCTTCAGCCAGGAGGTTTGTCACCATGCCCTGAGCAGAGTCACCTCTGCAGCCAGGATTGAGCATTTATGGTCCTGGATGTTCTGAGTGGCAATGCTCAGGTTTCTCCATCAACAGAAAACCAGCAGGAGAGTAAATGCACCTGCCAGCTCCTGGAGGAATATGGATGAAGTAAAAAAAATCTGTTCTCTGCCTCAAGTTTTCATTTCCAGAATCCCAGAATCCCCAGGTTGGAAGAGACCTTCAAGATCATTGAGTCCAAGCCGTGCCCAACTCCTCAGCTAAACCCTGGCACCCAGTGCCACACCCAGGCTTTTGTTAAACACACCCAGGGACGGTGACTCCAGCACCTCCCTGGGCAGCCATTCCAGAACTTTACCACCCTTTCTGTGAAGAACTTCTTCCTAATATCCAACCTGTATTTCCCTTGGTGCAGCTCGAGGCTGTGTCCCCTCATTCTGTCAGTTCCTGGAGAAAGAGCCCAGTCCCAGCTGAGCACAGCCACCCTGCAGAGAGTTGTGGAGAGTGCTGAGGTCAGCCCTGAGTCTCCTTTTCTCCAGGCTGAGCACTCCCAGCTCCCTCAGTGGTTCCTCACAGGGCTTTCACGCCTTCCTTAAAAACAAACCATCAAAGATCCCCTTCTGCCTCAGATGCTGCAGCTTGGGCAGAGACTGCTGTGGTTTTCTGGGAGGTTTTGGGCTGGGGGAAGTGAACTCACCGATGACACTGAGCTCCGCGCTGGCGAAGATGACGCCGTGCCTGTTCTCCGCCACGCACTGGTACATGCCCGCGTCCGAGAGACTCACGTTGGGAATGGTGAGAGAGCCCTGCTCCAGCTGCACTCTGCCCTGGGGGAACAGCAAGAAAAACTCCAAAATGGGCAAGGAAATGCCTCCTCAGAACCTACACCCAGAGGTTGTCGTGCTGTATTTCATAGCAAGGTGGACAAAACGAAGGAGGAGTAACAGGAGGATTTGCATGCTCCCAATTTATTTGTCTGCCAGCTGAATTGATGTCAGGCTGGAGACTAAATGGTAAAACCAATATAGGAGTTGGTAAAGGCAATTTAAATTGGAGGACTTTCCCTTGACCCTTCATTGATTTAATACCCAAAGCATTTAGATTAATATCCCTTTCAAGGAGATAAGCTTGAAGGAAGAAATGCACTTCTGTTCCACAGTGGCACCTCACAGCCAACTCCATCCCCAGAAACATTGAAAACAATGGTATTTCCATGTAATCACAGAGTCATTAAGGTTGGAAAAGACCTCCAGGATTACTGTGTCCAACCTCTGACCAAACACCACCACAGCAACTGAACTGTAGCACTACAGGTGTTTCTTGGACACCTCCAGGGATGGGGACTCCACACCTCCCTGGGCGGTTCCAATGGAGAAATTCACCCTTTCTGTAAAGAAATTCCTCCTGATGTCCAGCCTTGCCCTCCCCTGGCACAGCTTGAGTGTACATGGCAATGCAGGCTGGTAAGGCTGGTTGCCATCTCAGCCAGCAGAGACAGGAACATTTAAAATCTTCTGCAGTTTGCTGAAAACAATGTAAATGCTAATAATTTAATGATCCTTTACTTCATATCAGCCACTAACGTGATTTAAGAACAAGACCATCTGCCAGTGACCAGCGTGAAGCAACTAGAATTAGTGTGTGGAGTGAAAGACCAGGCTATCATTTGTCAGCCTGGGGATACGGAGCTGGAGTTATCAATTCTGATAAGTACAGCAAAGTGTTCCCTCCCTCCCCAGGAGTTTGACATGTAAAAAAAAAAAAACAAATTCTAAAATAAAGAGCTATTGGTTTTCGCCTTGGCCTTAGGGCAGAAATTTGATGTTTGTGCAATTTTTTTCAGGGTTTGATCAAATTGGGGCTGCCATGTTCTTTCACAGTAAGTGAAGGGGGAAAAGTGCTGGCTACTGTGAGACCAAAGCTTTGGTGACTTGGCAGGGTTTGTGGTGACAGGGTGGGATCATGGCCTGGGTGATGACCCTCCAGGAGAGGCTGGGCAGATGTGCTGGTGGGAGGGGTGCAATTCCACAGCTCCTGCACAGGGACACAGCTCAGCAGGAGGAGTGGGAACACCATCAAACACCTGCAGGAGCCCCCAGGTTTCATTATCACTTGAAGTCCTCCTAAACATCGTAAATTAAAATAATTATTTTGGGGCGATCATTCCTGGCGACAGATTCCAAAACCCCATTCAGCCATTCTTTCTTCCTCTTTCCAGCCTTAGGTTTGCGTCGTGGATCCTTCATTTTGGGGAGGAGCTCTGAATGCAGAGCTGTCGTGTGTCCTGCTTGTCCCTGGCAGCAGCTCCTGGAGCTGTAGGGAGGAGCAGGCATGGGAAGGAATGGGGGATTTTCTGTGAGGGTGGGGAGGCCATGGCACAGGTGCCCAGAGAAGCTGTGGCTGCCCCTGGATCCCTGGAAGTGTCCAAACCAGGCTGGACAAGGCTTGGAGCACCCTGAGACAGTGAAAGGTGGCAGGGAGTGGAACAAGACCATCCTGAAGGTCCCTCCCAAACCAAACCCTTGCGCGATTCCACGATTCAGAGCACCTCCATCCTCCCCATCCCCAAACAAACAAACAAACAAACACCCAGAGACCAGAGAGCTGGCAGAGATGCCATCCCCAGGGGGTTCCAGCAGTGCCTACCTGTGGCAGCAGGGGCTCCCCGTCCTTGAGCCAGCGGTAGGAGGGCTTGGGGCGGCCGCTGGCGCGGCACTCCCAGGCCACGCGCTCCTCGATGGCCGCGTGCACGTCGCTGATCTGCTGGGTCCAGCTGGGCTGGGCTGCAAGGCAAGCAGGGAGGGAAGCCTCGTGCCTGGGAGCAGCAGATCTGTGCTGCCAAACGGCCGCTTCTTCCCTCATCAGGGCGTTTAAAAGTTGGGCTTGATAAACGCTAAAATCCTATCGTTGTGTTTTTCATGTATTCGTAATCCTGCAGTTCTTTAGTGTGTAACTCCAAACTCCACACACAGTGCTGGCTGCTGCCTCCCCATTTTGGTCAGACACAACAATTCCTCTCCAGGCTGGCAATCAAGGACCCCTCACTGCCTCAGGCCCCCAGAGATGGGAACAAAAGTGAGTTGGGGCAGCAAACTTGGGGTAAATGACTTCATTACCTGGAGCTGTAATTGGAAGATTAACCCCCAATATGCAAATGGACCAAACTTATAAAAGAGTGAAAACCTGTGACCCTCAGTCCATTTTATCCAGGTATTTACCCATAACATCCAGGGTGTAGGCCCTGGGGGGCTTTGCCCTAAATGTACCTGAAGGGCCTTCAATAAATATAAACAAACTGCTTTTTATTCCCTTAATTCTGTCTGGCCTCTGTTTTTAGGTAGTCCAAAAAGGTACCACAAGAACTACTAAAGATTACTATTCTTCCTTGAGTCCAGTGCTCCTCTCTGAAGGTGGCACAGGCAAGATCAGAAGCTGCTTTTATTTTATTTTTAGTAAAAACCCTTAAAGAAAAAGAGTAGCTTCAGACACCCTGCTCATCCTACAAAAACAAAGCAGTAGTTACACACCTGGTCCTTCAAATAGAGACTTTTTCCTCCTCAGGGTCCCTATAACTCAGGCTTCAAAGCTCTAAAATTTACCTTCTGACTTCAAAACTTGTAATTTAGAACTAGTTCTGCCCTGAAATTGAGGTTATCCCAGGAACTCTGCGTGGTTATAGGCACTGCTTCAGGTGCAGGCTCTCAGTCTTCTCTCGATCATGGCCAGATCTCCAGGTTTTGGAGAAACAAAACAAACAGAGACAAAAAAATCTCTGGGCCCAATGATTGTGTTAATGACACTGAATAAACCTGGAAAGGCCACAAGCAGATTTTGAAGACATAGTTTGGTAGAAATTGGTGAAAACGAGCACTGGCAGTTTTCAGCCACTTGTGAAATTGGATTTTTAACTGTTTTCACATAATTTTATCAGTTGGCTTTTTTTTTTTTTTTTAATAGTGTTTAGGTGTAGCCAAATTCCACTAAATTCCACTAAAATTTCCACATGATTTTGAAGACTACACAAAACCTCAGACTTTCTTAAGAGTTACCTTTTGTCCAGATATATCTGCAATATGGATTACTATCTATTTAGAATCTTATTATTATTAGTATATTAATATATTATTTCTATAATACTTTTCAGAAAGTCCCATTAAACAGTGGAGTTCTGATTTTTTTAATGGGGATTTGCCCTATTTTGACACAAGAGCTTTTGGCTCAGCAGGATGGTATTACCAGCAGAGGTCTCCAAGAACCTGATTAATACTTTTCCCCCTGTAATCAGATAAAAGAAAAAAAAAAAGATTCCTCAAAGCCAAGGAACAACTTTACACATCTCCTTTGGATAGGGACAGCGGGCCAGAGATGGGCTTAAAAGAATAAATTTTAAAATATCCCATCAAAATGGCAAATTGGTGTGATTCTACACTGAATAGGGCATGAAAATAAATAAAATGCAAAATGTAAAATATAAAATGTAAAATGTAAAATATAAAATATAAAATGTAAAAGATAAAAGATAAAATAATATAAAAATAAAAATTAAAAATATTAACTATAAAATATAAAATGTATCTGTGATGATGGGGTGCTGGAAATACAATTTCAGAGAGCTCAGGTTGTGTTTAACCCCACCCCTGGCACACTGGACGTGCCTAAAAGCACAGCTCCAAGGGACTTCCAAAAAAAAAAAAAAAAAGGAGAAGTGAGTGGTGTTTATTTCTCTCCTACCCCTGTAATATTTTAAGCTTCTTTATTGTCTGTATCCAAAGAGATGGGAAAGGGAAAGCCTTTAAATGGAGGGAGATGAAAGTCACTTCTGTCATCTGGAGTAAGAACTTGAACAATTCCATCGAGCCAAGCAATTGCAACGGGTTCAGTGGCTCAAGGACATTTGCAAATTACTCAGGAATTTACATATTTACTATTCTAACAGCATCTAACTCATCATTTTGAAGGGAATTTTATGATCCCATGAAAGGAGCTCCATAAAACCCACACAGATCCATTTGCCTTTTTTATATTTGCTGCGCTGGTTTACAGATTTCCCACATGAAAACAAAACTAAAAAAAAATTTTAAAAAGCCCAACCCAGACAAAACAACTGGAATGAATCTGCAAATCAAGAAAAGCCATGAAGTGTAAGGTGTGCTATATCACCTAAGTGAGTGCTGTGGAAAAACAAAGATAGCTCCTGTGGAGAGAAGGACAGAAAACTCAGAATTCATCCTCATTTCATACAGACTTCCCTTATAATAAGGGAAATAATAATAATAATAATAATAATTTTCCCCAAATCAGGGAAAATCTCTCCAAAAGCATTTTTGGGGGAGTTTATGGTTTGTTCATCCTGCCCTGAGTGCTGAGATTGAAAAGTGCAGTGCTGGAAGCTGCACCCCCAAATTCACATCAGGCTTTGGGGCAGCACCTACGAGCCACAGCCTCCACCCCACCCCACTCTAACCCCCCCAGGTTTTTGAACTGGTTAAATTTTCAATCCCAAAGCCATTTATGGTGCAGACAACTCCAGAATGAGCAGCACAGGTCAAAAAATCACCTCAGTGCAAAGCCTGGAGTGGTTTGTTTGGCAGGAGTTCGTTCTCCGCTGCTCTTTGGGAGCCTTTTCTAATTAGGTCAAGCTCTCCTCGCAACAGTTCAGAGCAGAGAGAAGCTCTTGGCTTCATCTTGGGGAGTACTCAGGGGTTGGCTCATGCTGTAGAAATATGTGAGCCACCAAAGGAGAGTGGCCACAACCTAATGGAATTTGACAGGTGCGCACCGGGGATCAGACCAAAGTAACACGACACGAGATTTCAGGCATGATAATTAAAATAATTCAAATAAGGGGATGAAACCAGCTCCTCTCTACAACATTTTCTGGTATAGCAACACTCTCAGAGATAATGACAAGGTTTAATTTGTGACTGGTCTAGAAAAAAGTCCTTTGGATCGTTTCAACAGTGCTGAACAAAGAGAAATTCTTTTACAGGAAATATTTTGACCCTGCTTGGAGTACTTAAGATAGTACTGGCCTTGGAAACATCCTGGAGGAAAAATCTGGAAGCTGATTAAGAATTCATCTGAGTTGCAAGCAAAATTCATATGCTAAATCTATAAAGTGAAAGGAAAAGCTTAGAGATATAAGCAGGACTCTTACATAAGGATTGCTTTAAAGAAAAATCTCCCCCTCTTGGGAGATGAGAGCTGTCTGGAGTTTGGACTCAGGGGGACAGAAGAAAAGTGATGGAAATAGTGAGAAAAAGACCCTGTTTACCTTTGATCACCTTTCAGTCTTCACCAACACAAAGTGGGACAGTTAAAACCAGGTGAATGGGAAAATGTGCCCAAATATATTCTTATTCTAAGACAAAAGAGTCCAGGGGCAGTCTATCCTTCACTGTAATAAATTAAAAGGCAAAAGTAGGAACTGGAAATCGAGTCCTAAAAAATATTTGAAAATGAGATATGTGGCAGGTGATGACACGTCACCTCAGAAATGAGTTACAAACCCCCAGAAGTAAGGGAGAAATATGAGAAATAAACCTGTAGGACTCTGCAATCATCTGTGAGTTCAAAACAAGCAAAAAGACTCAAGCAAATGAAGTGCTAATACATATCCAGGATCCAATTCTCGGCTGGTGTGTATTGATTTCAGCGTTCCTAAGCCAATTTCTAGCAGCTGATGACCTGGTGCAGGCTGTGTAATTCATCATTAATGGCAGATGAAAGGCTCAATGACTTGTCCATTACCATCTCTGCTCTAAGGAGATTGAGACTGAGCCCAGGATCAGAGCAGTCTAAAGACCAGAAAGTGTAAGAAGTGGGGAAAAAAAAAAAAACAAACCACCAGATGGGAAAAAGAGATGAGTAATTGGAAAGAAAGAGTGCAGCAGTGTGTAAGGTTTGTGCAGAGAGGTGCACGCATCATCCTGCCCCGAGTGGGGACACAGCTCCTGTGCACAAACCCCTCAGATCCTGATTTGTTTCCTTCCCAAAGATCTCAGGGATGTGAAACCAGACCTCAAGGCACCACTTTTCCTCTCTCTCCCTTTCCTTCCCCCACTTTTCCTCTCTCTCCCTTTCCTTCCTCCACTTTTCCTCTCTCTCCCTTTCCTTCCTCCACTTTTCCTCTCTCTCCCTTTCCTTCCTCCTGACCTCTGCTGCCAATTGAAGCCCGTTTGAAATCACAGCTTAAAGGTGTACAAATCCTGCACCAAACCAATCTGCACCTAAAAAATCTCCATTTGCTGAGTCTTTGGAAACTCTACAAGACTGACCCTACTAACCCAGCCTGGGAGTTGTGCTTGGCACTAAAATATTAAACACCAGAGGAAAAGAAACAGGAAAATGTGAAGGAGTTAACCCAGCTGATAAAAACACTTCAGTTGTCCCTTCCTCTCGTTACCCTCCTGTTCCATGAGCTGTTCTGCACCATTGCAGGATTTTCTCCCCAGTTTTGGGGGCTGTGGGTGTTACAGGCACATCCTCGGGTTCTGTTATTTGTCATCCTGACACTAAACTGCTCAGGGCTGTAAGGGAGGTGTGGGGTGTTCTCTGAGTAGCTTTCACATTTCACTTCTATTTGTGTTTCACCCTTTTTGTATTTTTGCTTCTCCTGCTGGAGAGATGTTTCTCCAAGAAACACTGATAATAATAAGAGATTTTTTATGGATCTCCAAAAATTGGATTTTTCTGCAAGCAGAGTTCCAGCAATCCCTTGGAAAAGGAAAAGCTGACGAGGAACACGTCTGGAAGTTGTTCTGGATGCAAGACTTCCCTGGGGCAGCAAAGAATTCAAAACTCAGAGTTACTCCTCCCTGTACTAACTTTTACCTGTGTAAGAGGTGACAACAGAGTTTTCTAGTGAGTGATGTGAAAGATAATTCATAATAATACAGTAATAATACAATAATACACTTGCCCTATTTACAGAAATCTTCTTGTATTTTTATCAGTGCAAAAACTCACTTTATTCAAATTTTCAGCAAGTTATTTGTGATTTGGGACCTAAACTGAGCAGACATAAAACTGCCTGATTTTCATTTGTGCAAATTTCCTTTTTAGACCTCTGGCCATAATGAAGAGCATAATCTGATTTACACCTGAGGCTGTTTTACAGAGTGGCATCAAGCTGCTTTTGCCCAAATAAAACTCAGGCCTGCTGATGAAAGGGGGACTCTTTTCACTGTAAAATTAAGGAGCCTCAGAAATTCCTAGTGAGATTTGGTTTGAGAAGGATTTAATCTGAAAAGGGGCCCAGCCAATTGAATGGTTCTGCTGAGTATCTCAGAAAATGCTGCACAGAACTGTAATTAGTGACAGAGAAGTCTGTCTGTCTGCTAATGCAGATGCTGCTTTGCTGGCACTTTTGGAAAACATTTGAGCTGCAATTTTTTCCTCCTTTCCTTGGCTTGCCAGAGCAGGATGGGAGATGCTGGAGCAACACAAGTGATGCTGACTCAGCATCACCCTGCTGGCTCAAACTGAGGTGGTTTGGAGCTTGGATATTTCCCAGAGTGGATCTGACTGGAAAGCCAGGGACAAATCCCATTTTTTTGTGTCTAAATCCCAGCAAACAAACATCCTCAGTGGTGCTGCAGCTCCTCAGCCCTCCCCAGTGCTGTCACTCCCAGCCTCACTGAACCCGTTTATATTTGGATGACCTCAACCAGCAGATATTTTTCATATTTTCTTATGAAAACAAGAATTATTTTCAGGTTATTCAGGCTAAATATTTTGTTGGGAAGGGGGATCTCAAGATGTTGCATTGACTCATCAGGGTCAATATAGGGAAGCAGAGTCCAGGGATGAGCAGCCTTGGGGTCACAAATATCAACAGAAGATTGGGCTGAAGCAGCATCTAAACTTACCATGAATTAAACATCAATAATAAATAAGCATCTCCTTGATGCTGGTTTTATGAACAAAAAGGCAATTTCTTTTTAAATTAGCTGGTTAAGGTAATCTGTTTATTGTACTTCTGCCAGGAAAAAAAATAATTGTTGGCATTGCTGTTTGCTCAGGATATAAATCTTAGCCCTGTGGAGGGTTAGCAAATGTAAAATTTATGAGCAGCCAGATTAAAAATACAATCAGGTCAATGGGAGTGCATCCCAAAACACACAGCTGAGGGTGTGGAGGCAGGGAGAACTGGGAGAAACAGGGAGTAACTGAGAGGAACTGGGAGAAACTGGGAGGAGAGAACCCTGTGTCCCGCTGGGGACCTCACCTGCCTCAGCCACGGGATTCCAGCTGCCAGGTCAGGAGGGCAGCACCAGCACTCAGAGCTGCTAAAAGGTAGGAAAGAAGAGGCTGTGCAGCTAATTTGCTAAATCAGGATCAGGGGATATTCTGAGTTGGAAGAAACCCACAAGGATCAGGTGCAACTGTTGGCCCTGCACGGGACAGCTCCAAGAATCTCATCAGGTGCCTTTGACAGGAATTAACCTGAGGCAGGGACAGCAGGGAGAACAAGAAGTGTGTCATTCAGCAAGGAAATGTGTCATTCAGAGCTCCATCAGTCAAGGAAACAGAAGTAAGTGGCTGTAATTGCATTAACAGGAACAAGTTTCAAGGGGAAGGTCCATCCATCAAGGGGGAGCCAGCCCTGGAACAAATGTTTGTGGAGGGCAGTGAGACACAGCCTGGCCTGCTCAGAGCACAGAAAATGCACCCAGAAGGGATCTGGCACGTTTAATTAACCCTTTTCTGCTGCAACAAGGATGTCAGAGAACTCCAGTGTCACTGATATGCTAACAGAGGAGCAAATAAACACTGCTACAAGAGTGGGACACAGCAGAAGTCAGCCTTCCCTGACAACTTCAGGAGCACAGAGAGGAGCTGACAACGCTGGGTTATCTGCAGTGAGCAGGCAAATTTGAGTTTCTTTTTCTTCTCTTTTCTTATTTCACGCCATGCACAGAGGCTGATCACTGGGTTTAAAGGAGTGGTGCTTCACTGTGCCCTGTAGAGCACATCAGGGCACATGGGCAGCACCTCTGATAGCCCAGATCACACTGAGCCCCACTGCAGGGACCTGCAATCCCACCCAGAGCCACCCCTGCCCTGCCAGGGACATCTCCCCCTGTCCCAGGGTGTTCTGTCCAGCCTGGCCTTGGGCACTGCCAGGGATCCAGGGGCAGCCCCAGCCTCTCTGGGCACCCTGTGCCAGGGTCTACCCACCCTCATGATCAAAAATTTCTTCCTCAAACCCTCTCAAACCTGCACCTTTCAGCCCCTCCAGAGCATTTCCCTCTCCAGGCACCATCCCTGACCTTCCAAAAGCAACTTGAAAGCTCTGCCACCATTACAGTTGTATTTCAATAATGATATAATGCTTCTCAGCTTTTAAAAAACCCCAATTATTAAGGAAAATCATGGGGTTTTTTCCCAACTATTTGTATAAAAGTTTACAGTAAGTTACTTTCCCCTAAAAAATTTTGCTGACAAGCAAAACTCCAGAGCCCAGAATGCAACTTGTTTTCTTTAGAGATCTATTTTCAGTATTGGCTGCAAAACACAAGTTATCTAAAAAAATCCAACTAGTTTCCTGGAAAATCACCATCCTCAAGACAACAAGGAGGAGATTTTAGTGAATTATCTTTAAAACCTGCAGCAGGGGAGGCGTGTGGCTGCCACCTCTCCATCGTTCCCCTCCCAGAGAAAAGATGGAAACACTTCCCAGACTGAGAGCAGGACAATTCTCTTCCCAAAAAACCTCGAGTTTCTCTGCTGAAATGCCACAATGGGTGTGAAATCAGCACGAGCCACAGTGGCAGCTTTTGTGGAGGATCCAGAGAGGTAAATTCATTAAAATAATGAGATTATAACTCAATATATACCATGGTGGGAGTGCTCCAAAGGCTCCATTTACTGCTTTCCAAGGAAGGCAGCTTTGGCCGTGGGTAGAGCAAAACTGTACAACTGATGAGGCTTTTAATTTACTCTCCACATGGGAAAAATCAGGAGAAACAGCACAGAAAAAAGAATCTTTAAATCATCTAATTAAAAAAAATTAAAACCCGTTCAAATAAACCCCAGATTCTTTCTTTAACATGAAAGATTTCACTTTGTTCTTGCTTTCTCACTCCTTTTTATGTTCTCTCATTTTATATTTCCCTCAGTTTTAGAAGGAGAAATGTTTGTTTGAAATGGAAGCCCCCAGAATTCTGATTTCTAAATGAAATGTCTTTCAGAAATATTTCCAATTTGAAAACATGCCTATTTTTTAAAAAAGTTACATTACCCACCAAATTCAATTCAGTTTTGCCAGAAGGGTTGGGTCCTAAACTCTTTTTCTGTGGCAAAATTATTATAAATCAAAAACCCATTCTCCTCATCTCTGGAGTTCAACCCAATCTTCCCTGCTGACAGGAGCTGGGCCCTCAGGAGCATTTGGGGGAGAATACTCTGATTTTTTGTCCATATTTTCTATAAAGAACAGCATGGGAACAGGGCAGTGACAAAACCAGGATTTTTTTGATGCTGAGGAGGTCTCTGCACACCTGAGGGGGTGTGGAACCTGCAGCTTCTCCTCTCCAAAACATCTCAGCCAGACACTTGGTACAAAACCCAGCCCTCTGTGGCCCTGAATCCCCTCTCTGCACCTCTCACTCTCCTCACACAGGCAAAGCCACACCTTTAGTTTGCTTTGTGGGGCTGTTCCCAGCAGAAATTTGGGGCTGAGCACCAGGATCAGAGGGATTAATGCATCTTCTGTTTAACAGAGCAGGCCTAGGAAGCTGGAATTTGACATTTTACAGAGCCTGGCTCAAGGACAGATTTCAGTGAGGGAAGAGCAGAAAGCCTTTGAGGGGAGAGGACTCTGCCCTGCCAGGGTTCCATCCCCGTTGTTCCATCACTGATCCTCTTGAAAGCAGTTCTTAATTGGTTATCAGCAATTAACATTTATCCACAAAAGCTGGGGCAACCCCTACATCATAAACCCCAAGCTGCAGCACGAGGATGCTCCCCCAGATTTCCTGCCTTTCCCTCCCAGCCACGAGAAGGCAAAAGAGCCCTTTCCAAGCATTTCCAGCACGTTTCCATGCCAATGTCCTTCCAGAGATGTGCTTTGTGTTCCAGCTGCTCTGATTCTCAATTAATATGCACCATTCAGCCAGGTTTTATTTCAAATTACACCCTTCTCGAGACGCGCCGCTCGAAAAGAGTCATTTCAAAAATACCCTCGCAAAAATTACGTCCTCACAAAACATTTACTGCAGATTGCCCTGGCTGCAATAAAGCCCTGAGAGCGGGCAGCCTGCTCACCATAAAATGTCAGCTGTCCTCGTGCCACGTTCTTCCCCCTCACATTTTCAGCCACGCACTCGTAGGGTCCGGCATCTTCCTGCTGGAAGTTGGGGATTTCGAGGAGCCCGCTGGAGCGGTGCCGCCGGGCTTTCCTGGGGATCTGCTTCCCGTCCGCCCTCCTCCAGCTGATGGTAGGCACTGGGCTGAAGAGGGAAAATAAAACAAAACAAGATTGGCAGAGGAAGGGTCTGGTCAGTGTCAGGAGCCCGGCTCAGGATGCAGAGGAATCTTATGGGTGGGCTGTGTGTAACATAAATATAAATGTGTTTATCGTGGTGTATAAACAGGAGCTATTTTGTTATTACAATGCTGTTTTGGCTCAGGTGAATTTGGGGTTCTGCTGTAAAAACACATCCATTTTAGGGTGGGGGGCCCTGGCAGGGGTTGCCCAGAGAAGCTGTGGCTGCTCTAAAGTGTCCAAGGCCAGGTTGGATGAGGCTTGGAGCACCCTGGGCTGATGGAAGGTGTCCCTACCCAAGGCAGGGGTGGCACTGGATGGGCTTTAAGGTCCCCTCCAACCCAAACCATCCATTTTGTGATGATTTTCCTACCAGTCCCAACATTTTGGAATTGTTTCCAGTGTTTACTCCAGAGAGAAGAGTCCCCAGGCCCTGTGGCTGCCACAAAAACTGGCCACAAGTAACTGCTGCTGAGGAAAGTGGATCATTAGGAACTGCTGCAAACTCCACCAATCCAGCACCACGAAGGTGAGAAGCTCCAGGAATAATAATTAGTAACAGTAATGGATCCAAACTTACTTGCCCAAGGCAAAGCACTCCAGTTTCACTGTGGTTCCTTTCGCAGATGGAACTGTTTCTGGGAACTGCACTTCTATTTTGGGCTCATACTCTCCCATCACCCCTGGGAACACAAAGGAGATGCTAAGGCTTGGTTGAATTTCAGCAGTAAATTCACAAGTGTTCCCATGCTAGCACAGAGCTGTTCTATACATCATTACTTGCCCAATTAATCCATTCATTTTAAACATGGCCTGTTCCTAACAGCCGTGGAGTGTGGGCTCTTTTCCCATTTACTGCCAGAGGAGAAGCTGAACCAACTCTCCACACCATCTGCCAGATTCTAATCTCTTCATGGCTCTGTTACTTTTTGCTTTTGGTTTTTGCAGGTAACTTGTGAAATAAGGGGAGCAATAATCAGGGAGGTCCAGCATCTTCTAGAAATGAAACACGGAACAGCCATTAGGAAAAAAGTTTTAAAATCCCTGGAGTTAACAGAGATATTTCTATTAACTTCCAGGATTTCAATGCACAGAGATCATCTACTCCTCGGGTAATTTCTTTATTTTTTACTGCCCCAGTAAATCACGGAGCGTGGCAGCCTCTTTATGAAATTGTGTTTAAAAATTTGTGCACATAAAAAGGCCATTATACCCCTGACAAATGGCTCCATTTCCAGCCACTGCACTGTCTTAAACCCAGCACATATAATTCCAGCACTAGTGATTATCAGCTAATTGATGATTGCAGTTCAAATCTCAACAGTGCGGCACTTCCTGGACAGTGGCCAAGGGAGGAGAGGAGCTGGGTCAGCCCTGAAGGATCCCAAAAATGCAGAAATGAGCCAGCAGGAGCCTGCAGTGACACTGGGGCACATCAGAGCTGCTGGTGTGTTGGCCTGTGATTGCTGACTGCTCTTGCTTTTCACACTGGATGCCAGAAAATCCTGGTTTTTTTCCTTTAATTTTCCAGTTGTAAAGCTGGAAATGCTGTGTGAGGCTTACACCAAGTCTACCTCTGCTTGCTGACCTGAATGTTCCCTGATTCTTCCAACACATCAATTGCAAATAAATGTTCAACAAAGTAGCTGCTGCACAGCCTCAGTTGTCCAAATTAAATGCATTTATTAAAAATATGGATACTCTCCCCGTATCCATGTCATGAAACAGGAAATCTGTGATTCCGTGGTGACATTCCAGCATTTACAAACCACACAAACAAGAATTATGTGGCATGTCACTCATTAGCTCCCTGCATGTAAACCCTGCACCCTCCAAAAGCTCAGAATCCTGTTTTCTCAACTGGGACCTGCCAAATCTTTGCAATCTTGCCTACATTTCTCCAAAATCCGTGCTAACTATTTGCTGGGTGAACCTCAATCAAGCCAAGAGCTGCCCCATGGTCTCCAATACAGCAGCTGGTAGAACTTATGGAGATGTTTTCCCCCCTCTCTCCATTCAAGAAGATAAATTAAATAAATAATAATAAATCAATAAATTTTTATTTATTCCCATTTCTTTGCCTTGGGCTGGGCCAGGAGAGCTGAAATTCCAGAGGAATAAACCCCACCAGTGGGGTGGGAATGTTTCCTTGGGGCTGTGGGACATCAACTACAGCCACTCCCCTCAGCCCTGCAGCTCTGGCCTCTCACAGCCTCACTGTGAGCTCCAATCATCAAAAAATCAGGATTTGTACCTGGAAAAATCAGGATTTGTACCTGAAAAAATCACAAGGCTCCTGCTGCAGTAACACCCTGCCTATCTCCATGAATATATCCAGGGTTTGACGTGAGGCCTGCTGTCTCCTCTCCATAGGAGCAACATCAAAGCAGTTGAGACATCTCCATCCTGAATCTAAGATCACTTCCATGCAGAAAATCCTCATTTTTCCTGCTGTTCCTGGCTGATTTAACATCTGACTTAGCTGTGCAGGTGGCAGGGATGGAGGAGGAAATAAAGGACGAGAACAGACCCTGGGTTTGTGGCTTGGACAACACTCCCAGTGTCACAGCACATCAGTTGCTCCATTTCAGAGGCTTTTGGATCTTTCTTCCAATTCCAAGGCTTAAAAATGTTCTTTGGGATGAAAGTCCCAGGAATTCAGGAGGAGGCTAATTTGTCTGAGGATTTGATCTGCATTTCCTGACACCACCTGTGAAACGTTACAGTTTAATTGGCCCATACAGCTGCTGCTGATGGCAGTTTTATTCCAGGACTATTTTGGTCCTTTCCCACTGTTTCTGTTTCAACCCTGGTATGGAAAATCCCACATTTTAAAGAGAAATAGGGAAGTACTGCAGGAGCAGCGGCTCTCAACACCTGGATGCTCCCAGCAGGCTTTGGAGTGGGATGGGGCAGCTGTGCCAGGGCCTCCCAACCCTCACAATTCCTTCCCAACCTCTCCCTGCCCCATCAGTTTAAAGCCATTTGCCCTTGTTCCATCACTGCACACCCTAGTACCAACTCCCTCTCCAGCTCTTCCAGTAGGGTTTGCAAAAAAATCCCTATTAGAATATTTAAAAACATTATTTCAGCATGAGGCAAATTCAAACATCGCTCTTTCGTTGCCACCCATGCCCTGACTCGCTGTGGACTCAGAGGGACAGATTTGCTGCTGCTGTGTTTATAGGAACACAGAATTCCCTCTAAGGGAGGGCAGAGCTGGAAAAGCAGCACCTCCACCCCTCCCAGTCCAGCTGTGACAATTCCTCATCACCAACAGCATTTCCCACTCCATCCAGGGGTTGTGTCAACCTGATGGGCAGGAGGCTGCAGCAAGGAGCCTGCACTTTCCAAGCAAGGAATTTTTTGTCATATCCCACGAGGTGACAGTGGATCTTCTTCCAGGAGAAGTTGCTAACATTGCATTTCTATTCCTGGAACAAATGTCCCAACTGTTAGCCTTTGAACAGAGACATTTTAATTAATTTTAATTGGAAATTAACATGCAAATGTATTTTTCTTATCTGCTCCAAAATGACGACGATACAGATCAATTGTCTGTATAAATTTAGAAACCCTCTTTTGCTTTCTTCTCCCCTTTTTTTGTATTATTCCACAGACCACTAAAAATAGCACTAATTCTGCTGGGAAACACAGGCTGAGCTAACAGTTACCGAAACAACAAAGTGCCTTTGTTCACTTTTGGGCTGCATAAAATGAGAAAAACGGGCATGTCAGGACTCTAAAATCTATTTTGTTTCCTGTCTTTGGCCAACTCTCACTGGTTTTTTCTTTTGTAATTATTGCCTGAGTCTGAGAGTCTGAGAGTCTCTCCAGCGGAGGGAAGAGCAACTTGACCTGCCCATGAGTTTGAACCACAGCTCCAGCAACACTGTGAGGGGGAAAAACCACGAGGGGGAAAAATCTTGAACTCCAGGAGAAAGATTTTAATTTCTGGGTGACACCCGGCCACGAGAAGCACGAGAAAGCCCCCAGGGGCAGCTTGGGAGGGCCCTACCGTCGTTCCTGAGGACGAGGGGCGTGGGTGGCCCCAGGACCCTGCTGTTGGTCACGGTGTTGGTCACCACGCAGGTGTAGTTGCCCACGTCCGAGCTCTCCACCTTGGCGATGTACAAATTCCCCGTCTCCTGCGACACGAAGCGCCGGCTGTCCTGGTGCACGAAGGTGGGGTACTCGTTGAAGATCCAGGCGTAGGTGAGCTCTGCAAGCACAAGGGAAAATCTGGGAGCAGGGAAAATTGGAGGTATCGCAGCCAGGGAATGAGCCCACGGTTGCTGATGTCGTTTTGGTTTTTACCTTTTTATCTTCTCTGTGTTCTCTGGTGCCATTTTGGTTTTTACCTTTTCTTCTTTCATATATTCTCTGATGGCATTCTGGTTTTTACCTTTTTTTCTTTCGTTTATTCTCTGACACTATTTTGGTTTTCACCTTTTATCTCCTCTATATTCTATGATTTTATCTCCTCTATATTCTCTCTGACACCGTTTTGGTTTTTGCCTTTTTTTCTTTCATATAATCTCTGATGCCATTCTGATTTTTAGCTTTTCATCTTTTCTATATTCTCTGATCCCATTTTAGTTTTTACCTTTTTATCTCCTCTATATTCTCTGACACTGTTTTGGTTTTTGCCTTTTTTTCTTTCATATATTCTTTGACACTGTTTTGGTTTTCACCTTTTTATCACCTCTATATTCTCTGATGACGTTCTGGTTTTTACCTTTTTTATTTCATTTATTCTCTGACACTATTTTGGTTTTCACCTTTTTTCTTCTCTATATTCTCTGACACTGTTTTGGTTTTTACCTTTTTTTTTTCATATATTCTCTGACGCCATTTTGGTTTTTACCTTTTTCTTTCATATATTCTCTGTTTTCTTTACCCATATATTTGTAGCTTTTTATGGTAGCTTAGCTTCAACGCTTTCCTAGGCAGAAAGACAAAACAAATTCCAGGATCCCTATGCTGCCTTGGCCCTCCTTAGAAACCAAGGCTGGAAACAGCTTTTCAAGACATATTTTTGTAAACAGGGCCTGGATCTTGTCTGAGGGAGAATTTAGAAGGTTCCAGAACTGGGGGGATTAATTCACCGGGCAGGTTCCTAATTGAGGCATTCTTACATAATATATGTAGTTATTATGTGTATATTATAAATATTATATATATTATAATATTATAAATACACAAATATAATATATATTATAGATATTAATAGATTCTGCAAATTATATATATTATATTTATAATACATATATATAATTTGCAAGATCTATAAAAATGGTACATAAATCATGAGCAGAGTGCAGCCTCAGCATTTCCCACCTGAGGAATTTGTGCACTGAAGGATCCTTACACAAAGGTGCCCCTTTTCTCACCCTAACTGTGCCTGGCCCATATTTTTAGGAGCAGAGAAAAAGGCAAACTAGAAATGCAAATTCCCAGCTGTGACACTTCCGAGCCCTCACACGGATCTGATATTCCTGCTACTCCTCCAAATTGATCCAGAATAAAATGCTGGAATTTATTTTACGGGAACCTCACCTTTTTGTCATGAACATTCCAGCCTGCCCGTGGCTTTGCTTTCATCCTCCCTAATTAATTTATTTTTCCCCCCTTAAATCCAGTTGTGAGGAGGATCTGCCGTGTTATCACCCACTGGATGCTTTACTCCTCAGGAATTTCTGAATCAGCACAAAACTGAGCACTAAATTAAGCAGCTGTAATCTTCCCTGTGACTAATTAGACAGGGCTCTGTGTTTTATAAGGCGTCTTTGGAAGTGATTTGAGCCATAAAGAAGAAGTGAGAGATGTTGCAGAGGCTGTGAGTGAGGTTAATGCAGCCTAACCCTGTTAGATCTGCCTGAGCCAAACGCCCAAACACACTCCAAGTGTGAAGTGGATACAAGACCACTGCAGTTTTCTAAGGGAACACTAATTATACTAAAACTCATATTCTTATTTTAATACTCTAATGAGTCGTGGCTGTAATTGACCTCAGCTACCATTAGGTACTTTGGAAAATATATTGTGCCCTCACATCCTGCTGCTCTCAGCCAGAAGAGGCTGAATGCAGACTTTTGGCCTTTATTTATTTATTTATTTGTAACAACAAGGCTCAGAAATGCAAGCTTAGGCTTTTAGGAAGAGGTGATAATTCTGTTTACGAGGGAATATCTAATCATCACATTTAGACATGTGCATCTCATTAGAAGGAACCTCATGCTGATGTCAAGAGGATACTCAGAGCAAACAAGGTACCACTTCTCAGCCACCTTATTATTTTCTGCAAGTAGTTAAGCTTGTTGGTTTTTTAAAAAAGATTTACTCTCAGTGAACAATTATCTTGCTCCTCCAGAAGCAGCCAGCGCCAGGCAAATAAACATCCCTGCCCTGGGATGCACAGAGGTGCTGAAGTTGGAGTGACTCTTCACACTCCAGGTTTCCACCAGCCCCCCCAGAGCTCTGCAGCTCTGCACTGGCTGTGGAAATGGTGAACTGACCACGGGAAAACAGCGGGGAGGGAATTTCTGGAGCAATCCCTGGCCCTCCCATCCTCCCCAAGGAGATCTCACAGCTGTAATTACACCCCAGAAACTGCTCCTGCTTTTGTCTGCGAGCCAGTGCCACTTTAATTGCTAACACCCCTCTAATTTCCAGGTTAAATATTTTCATTGTAGTCTGTGATTCCGTGCTCTGGGCTAATGGTCCCTTTGGCTTGAGGAGTTCTCATCTCTTTGCTGGTGAGAGCCATCGAGAGCCCTTGTGCTGGCATTTTCAAGACTTTCCAAGCCTATAATCATTGTAGGAGCTTTTCCTGGGCCCTGCCTCAGCAAAAAAGTCTGGGATAATTCTGTCAGTGGAGCTGAGGGCCAGGCTGGAAGCCCTGGAGCAGGTCTGATCAAAGACAGGAACAAATGGGTGAGCTGGGATCCCTGCAAAATGAGGAACCCATTTCTAGAGGGCAAAACATCAAAACCTCCCCCAAAGCCACCTTCAAACTCTGGTAATTTGGCTGAATAAAACTGAGGAGCACAGTAAAGATCTGAAGGTGCAGCTCTGCCTTCCTGTCAATGCCAGAGAGACCCAGCTGCCCAAATGACACAGAACTGGGTATCAGGAGCAGTCCACTATTGCAATATAATATTTGAAGATCTTTAAAATATATTGCTATATAATATTTAGGGGTTGGAAGCCCTGGGCAAGCAGGGCTCAGGAGACTGTGCAGGAGGAGGAGCAGGTCTGATCAAAGACAGGAACAAATGGATGAGCTGGGATCCCTTCAAAAAGCTGGAAGGAACTAAAGGAGACCAATTTCTAGACAGCAAACCACCAAAACCTCCCCAAAAGCCACCTTCACCTTGGCTGAATAAAACTGAGGAGCACAGTAAAGATCTGAAGGTGCAGCTCTGCCTTCCTGTCAATGCCAGAGAGACCCAGCTGCCCAAATGACACAGAACTGGATATCAGGAGCAGTCCATTATTGCTCTATAACATTTAAAGCTGGCTAATTCTTTCTCTCTCCCTCTCTCCAGCACCATGGGACTAATGGAATATCGAGCCCAGGGAGCAGCACGGGCTGGAGCGTCTCTAAGTGCATCTGCTTGTGCAACAACATGTAAATAAATACTCCCTGCAAGTGCCTTTGATTTCCTGAGAGATCCTGGTGCAATATTTATGGCTTCTCCAACTTGACGGGTTCCTTTTGATAAGGTCTCCCTCTCTAATTGCTCTGGAAGTGACAGGCAGCTCCCATCCCGCAGGCAATTTGTAACTCCTGTGCAAAGAGACACTTCAAACACAGCCCTGCTGGCTGCTGCTGCTGGAAATGTCCCCCAAAGTCACCAGCAGGAGCCTGGGAGCACAGGGAGTCAGCAGCAACAGGTAACCTGTGCTTTCCTAACCACACAATAGGCTCTAATTCCTTGAGGAATTTATTACAGACTTCTCCTGTCTAATTTGGGGCTCTCTTCATGTGATTTTTGCCTTTTCATTTCCCCTTCAAAGCAGATTCAAGGAGATCTCTCCAACACAGAATATGACTCCATTTCTGACCTGTGTTTGCTGGGTTTAAAGGAAAGGAGACTCCACGAGCTGCAGTCCCAGAGCTCCTGCCTGGTCATGCCCTGCACAGACCCAGGACATGTTGTAACCTTAATTTTCATTTCCATTATCTACTCTGTAGTGAAAGCTGCACAGAAATTCTGAGTAATTATTAACTCAGGCCTGTGGTTTGCCAAAATAACATTTTCTGCTTGCCCATCTTGAGACGTGCACATATTTCACCTCTGCCTTTCAGTAGAGAAATCTCTTCTTGATTTTTTTTTTTAAGTCTCTTCCATAAAGTCAGGGCTGCCACTTCAAAAAGTCTCTGTGGCTATTATGGGAAAAGCTATTAAAATATCAAGACTGTGGCAGCCATAAAGCTGAGGAGAAGAGTGAAATTTTGGGATCAGTATTAGCCAAAAAACGTGGGTCATTTATCACTTTTAATAAGAACACTGTGGGTACAATACACTATTATTTTTTATAGGCTTTACTGAAAGTTACAGAGATTAATCCAATCTTTAATGATTGCTATAATTCCTACCTTATCACCTACTCTCAAGCTGGACAGGTGAGAACTGATTTTCAGCGTAAACCAGAAGGTTTTCTATAAATCATGATGCACAAAAATGATGTTCCATTATACATGGTAAGAGAAAAATATAAAATTAAGGAAATAATGAAAAATATGAAATTAAGGAAATTATGAAATCCTCCCTTTCAACTGTCCCAAGCAACCCAAACTATGACTGAAACATTAATTAATTTTGAGACATTTTGAAAGGAGAGGTGAGGCTCATCCCCTGCTATAAACAATTTAAATCCAGGTGGAGTGAACACAGCTCTCTGAGTGTTTGCTTGGCACTTCCTTTGATCATGCACTAAAATCATGGCTGGTTTCTAATTTGTTTTCAAAATTCAATTATTTTTTGCAGAGTGCAAAAAAAAAATTAAATTTTTAAATTTTTGAAAAAAGTTTTAAATTTTTAAAAATTTTAATTTTTTTTTTTCAAAATCCAATCCTTTTTTGCTTGATGGGAAATGCTGAAGTTTTTCTGTCTGTTTCACTCCCTGCCATTCCCAGCCAGAGCCAACAGCAACAATGAATTTTTTTTTCCCTGGAGAGAAGCTGTTCCCTCAACTATTGCAGTGCAGGTGATGGTCAGGAGGAATTGCATTCAGCACTTTGTTCTCAGGTGATTTAGCACAAACAAAAAAATCTGATTTAGCACAAACAAATTTCTTGGCTCTGGGTGTGTTCCTGTGCTATAATAACATTTTGCTGTACAAGCCCCAGCCATACTCATTGTTGTTGTATAAACTTCATAGAAAACTGATTTTTGGTGGATAATTTGAAGACTTCTTGGTTTTTTTGCTCTGATTGCTTCCATTCCTTGGTGCTCAAACTGCTCATAAGGAAAGGTTACAGCAAATTTGGGCAGGGCTAAATCTGAACTGATTATCTGATGAGTGTCCTGTGAACCTGAGCTCTATTCTCAACTTGCTTATTAAAATCTGCCACCTGCTTGTAGGGGATATTCATAATTCAAATTTCATAATTGCAAATTTCATAATTCAAATTTCACAGTGATTTGACTGAGCAATCAACACCCATAGCCCCGTGAATCACAAAACGTGAGCAGGAAAAAGGCTCCAAGTGCCACAAGAGCTTGGCAGAATACCCTGGGGAAAGGGAAAAAGGGAATTTTCCATGAAAAACAAATCCCTGGCACAACACCCCAGGAATAATGGCCTACCCAACACTCTCCTCTCACACACACCAGTCCTTTGCAATTCCTGGAGTTTTGACCATTTTTCTCTTTCACAGTTTTATTTTAATGTTAAAGCTACATGAATTATGCAGTGCCTCTTTTTTTTTGGTGGGCTCACAGCTCGTTCCATTGCCCTGTCAGCACCACTGGATTAATTTTTTATCTTCCAGTCTTAAATAATTGCAGAACAATTTAAGGAAATCAGCCTGGACAAAAGTATCACCTGGTAATTCTCTCTCTGAGTCTGAGCTCTGCTGCCTGGCTACATCACACCACAGCTCTGGGCCTCAAATGCAGGTTTTAATAAAGAGAATGATAAATAATGAACAAGATGAATCTAAGGTTAATAAAACACGTTTGGATGAACCTTCAGCTATGCCAGATCTGAGGACACAGTTACTCAGCAGCCAGGCAAAAGAGAAATGTGCTGTCAGAAGTTACTAAGAATGAGAAAAATGCACAAATGAGCCAATTTCTGTGTTAGATTCATTCTCACAGCAATTTGCAGTGCTGTGTTTTCCTCCCAGCCCCTCGGCTGCCCAGGTCTGGGTAATTAAAAGGGCTAGAGGTCTTCATTACCTGCAGCCTAATCAATAACTCCTGTATCTTCTGCATCTGCAGCCTGTGGATGTCTACAGCAGGTAAATATTTGCTGCCTGCACACAGCTGGCCTGGCTTATCTCTCCCAGGCAGCCTGGATGGCTGTGAACACCAATGATTGCTCTGTGCCATCGGGCAATCTGCACCCAAAAGGAGAAAAATCAACACAAATCTTTATCTGTGCTGAATAGAAAACGTTAGGAGATGAGGTCCTGCCTGCACAGGGCATTCACTGCAGTTAAATACCAAAACTATCTCGACAGCATCTGCTGGGCACAGACACCCTCCCAGCGAGCACAGCCTGGCTGCTTTGGGGAGAAACTTGATGGTTTTTTGTCTGAAAAGCTTTTAAAACTTGTTTTACAGACATTTACAGCTCAGGCCAGTCTTGCCTGGAGAGAAAACCCACCCACCCAAGCTGTGTTTATCATTCTGACACCTCCTGAGGCAGCTTTGGTGCTCACTGGAAATTCATCGTTTCAACCCCACCAGGGTTGGATTTGATGCCATTTCAAGCCCTTCTCATTTAAACTGAAGTTTTTGGAGTCAGGCTCAGCTCAGCAGCGATCAGCTGGGTGACACTCTCTCTTTCTAAGTTCATTTCAATGAGGAAATTCAGGTAATTAAAAAAAAAAAAAAGGAATAATGGCTTGATATGGTCCAGGGAGTGGCATCAACATCTCTGCAAAGAAACTCTCATGTTCACCTGACAGCAGAGATAAAGCACCCCTGTGATGGAAACAGGAGAGATCAGCCACAGAAAAAGGTAAAAAGGAGGCTGGGCTGCAGCTGCTAATTACTTACAGGCAATCATCAAAAGAGAATAAAACCACGGGAAGCTGGGCACGTGCACAGGGGGTGCCTCCACTGAATTTAAATTCTGCTCTGGATTTGTGCTCTGAGAGATTCAGTCAGAGCTGATATTCTCCAGGCTTGTGTTACATAAAGTGCTCCACACATCACCTGAAGGAATGACTCACAGATTTAATCCATCAGTTTGTTTTCTGTTTAAAGTCACAGAGAGTTAGCCTAAAAATCCTTTTTTTGCGTGTGCACTTGCTTCAGAAAAGCTAAAGGTCCCTGGGCTTGTTTTAAAACGTATTTCAATGTGACCCAGCTAATCCTTTAATACCAGTTTTCACTACCTTTGATCTGTAGTTGTAAGAGATTAGATCAAACCTCTAAAAACAAAAAAAAAAGTTAGTTGCAGAGGAATTTTCTTACTGCAATGAATTAAAATTATGATCAACTCCAAGGCTGAAATATCTGCCCAGACAGCCTGAGGAGGGTATGGCCTGGAGGGCACTTGCCTGCAGCACACAGGAAGAAAACAATTCTTTTCATTTATTTGATAGATAATCAGTTAGATAAAGTGCTTTGATATCTACCAGCTGAAAACATCACCATGGTTGCACATTTATTACATTTAAACACACCATGGCTGCATTTTTAGGCACTTCCCGTGTACAAGGAGACAGAAAATGCCCAAACCAATGCCCCCATTGATTTTTCAACAGCAAAACACCAGCCCCAGAGGAATGGGGGCTCCCACAGCTAGGACTGAACAAAGCAGAATGTGCACCCAGGGATGTGGAACCCCGAATTTGATGCATCAGTGCTGTGTTTGTGGCACTGCACCCGTCCTGCATCCCTGGCTGCTCCTGAGGGCTTTGCAGAGGCCAGCAGGGCTGGATTTGGAGGGAAAGGGTTAGCAGAGCCTGGGGGCAGGACTCTGATCTCCAATTTAGTTCATAAAGACATCACAAGATGTTACAACTCCCGATAAATGCTATTGACTGGGTTCTGTCAGATGACAGATTCCACTCATCTTTAGCCAAGCCCTGCTGGCCCTACCCCCTCTCAGTCCCATTTCAATCTTCATTTAGTGCTGACTGCAGCCAAGCAGGGAATAAACCACACCACTGGCTCACAGATGATTTCTTTTTAAAGATGTCACGAGCTGTCACTGATAAATAAAAAATCCATTAACGCCATGTTCCTTATTATTTCTCTGTTTCCAAAGCCTTTAGTGGAGGGCTGAGCCTCTTCCCTTCCAGCCACGGAGCCCAGAGCTCCTCCCGTGTCCCTTTTTTGGGCACAAAAAAGGAATGCTGACTCTTCAGGTGACAAGTGACACGTGCCAGCTGAAAATCTAAATTTAATTCTTTAGATCTTGATTTAGACCACAGGGTCTAAAGTCCTGTGGCCAATGTCTGTTCATGACTGAGCCTCTCTTTTCTGCACCTCAAAATTCATCCCAGCTGAAATGAGGCAGATCACATTCATCACCTCAGGTGCTTTAATGAGTGTAAATCATGATGAGCTTGGCATTTGTGCTGTTAGAAATATTTGTAATTTCATAAATCTCTCAATTAAGAGAGCTCTGCATGTTCCCTGTGCTGTCAGAAATATCAAACCAAAGCACTCCCAAATTACAGGAGAATTTATCCTTATCCCTCATCCTCAAATATGTTGATAAACTTGTGCACAAACTGAATCAGCAGTTTTAGGGAAAGGATTATGTCAGATTAATTTTAATCTAATCCATTTCTATCTCCTGAGAAGCTTTTTACTTCTTGCTTTTAATAATTTAAATGGTGACTGTGGCAGAGCATAAAAAATAAATGATGGGAGATGCACTTTAAATGGAAGTTACCATTCTCAATCACTTTTTATTTAAATGAGAGTTTCATATGCCTGATTTTAAGTTTAATGAACCCTATTTTTGCTGAACTGTAATAATCCCCATCACATGGAGCCAGACACAGATAAATTACAGAAACCCAGTGTGTGACTCACCTACTCCCTGTGATGGAAAGAGACACCTGGAGGGAAATATGGGCTGAATTTTGAGGGAAATTTTTTTTGGCAGCAATGCTGCCAGGCTGCTCAGATGCAGCTTTCAGGAGCAGGACACAAACTGCAGGAGTTGGAAGCTTTGGGAAGTTGTTTTCTGGATCTTGGCCTGAGATCAATCACTCAGAGGCTTTTTGAGCTCAGCTGTTCATGCTCTGGAAAGCACTTTTAGGATGTTGGCACTTTGGACGTGGGAATTTTCCCATGTTTGGGGACATGGCAGTGGCAGTCACTGTTAAGATGAAAAACTGGTGACAGATTCAGGCATTTTTGATGCTGCATCCTTTGCTCTCCTCCATCTCCCCCACATCTCCAGCACTCATCCTGCACCCACCACTGGGAATTCCTGGGAAATCCTGCTGGAATTTCACATGTTCCCATTCCAGGAAAGCCAGCTGTAAGCTGTCGAGCCCCAGCTCATGGGAGCCCCTCCTTGCTGGGGCATTTTGCTGTTTGTATGGGAGCTGAGCCTCCCCTCTGTCCTTTCCTGCACCCTCCAAGCAGAATTCTCCATGGAAAACAAGGTTTAACAGCTGCCCCACGACCCAGGCAGGTTTGCAACACCTCCTGAAGCTCCAGTTCCGCCAACACCAACCCAACACCAAAGTCAAATCCATCAAATCCATCGCTGACAGTCCCTGATGGAAAAAAATATTTCCCTGCCCCTTTTTCCTTTGCTTTTCCCAGCTCCAGGGTAGAGTTTACCTGCTCATATTTTCCCCCCAACCCTTGGTAGTGATCCATGCCAGGCTGCTCAGTGACCCTACAGCATTCTGACAAATAGCTGAACCACCTCCCACCCAGCTTAGCAGATTTTTTGCTTGGTTTCCTGCAGAAATGGAGCTTTTACAGCCACGGTGCCCACCCATGTGTGCGAGGCTCCTCTCTAAATTAGCTTCTCTTCTTCTAATTGGAACCAAATCTGACCAAGCAGCAAAGGCTTCCAAAGACATTAAGACAGGAGAGAAAGAGGAGAAACTATCAACCCCTTGATAAGGAGTAACAGGGGTAGCTCAGCCCTTTGACAACCTGCCTGGCAAGGGGGAACACAGCTTCTGTAAAATTCACATTTCTCAAAAAGCTCTGGGAATCCCACACTGAAAGAAACAGGAAAATAAAGGCTGAATATTAAGGTTACTGTAGTGGAGTGAGGACATTTAATGCTCCAGGATTCCTGCTCTGCTCCATTGGCTGATCATGGTATAAAAATGCCTGATAATTGCCATTTTCCTCCTGCAACGTTCTGATTTTTCCCAGTTTTTTTTCCCCTTCCTCCTTGCACTGCATGCTGGGGGCTGTACAAACACGAGGGAACGTGAGGCATGATTTGTGGGATGGATTATTGACAAGACAAACCCCTCAAACCATTCATCCCACCAGAGGCCATCAGCCATCCTGACAGCCAAAAGATCCTCGCTGTTCCCAGCCCATGAAGTGTCCATCATCCCTTCAAAAAAAATAACAATAAAAGGAGAGAAAAAGTGAGCAGGCAAGCGAGCAGCCACTAATGATTTCTGTGCCCAGGAGTGGTTTTAGCAGCACTGGAATCAGCAAAATGCTTTCTGCAAAGATGTTTGGTGTCCACACTTCAGTGCAGCACGAAAGGCTGAGATTGAGATGGAATCAGAATTGCCATCTCCTCTGTCAAATGTTAAAATTTAGTTAGTTCTACTTGATTAGGCTGTGCAACAGAACTAAAAGTTCTGCTGGATACCGGCAGGGAAGAAAAGGCAGGAGAGAATGAGAAAACCTGAATGCATCCAATCTGTGAAAAGAAGTGGGAATAATTCTCTGTCAACAGCTCAGCTCACAGACATGGATGTGTTTCCATCCATGGCTGTGTTTCCATCAGGAGTGATGGCATCAGATGGGGAAGAATTATGGGAACAACTGAGCTTTGATGAATCTCCTCCTCTTCAGGAAGATGGAATTTTCCAAGTGCATTGAGAACGTGGGCACTGCAGAGGCAGAAAACTGATTTTCCTTGAAACCCTGCCTTTGTTCACTCAAGGGGACACAGCTCCCAGGTGCCCAGAAAGGTCAGAAAGGAGCAAAATGTCAGAGGAGCTGATGGTCAGAGAGAGAAATTATTGGGGAGATTCAGTTCCAGGGTCAGCAGGAACTTTGAGGCCCTCAGGCAGTGGCAGGAGGAGACACATCCTGTAGGAACACCAGCGGGTTCCCACCTGCCTAGCTGAGCACGCTGTGATCTAGAAAAGCCCTCAGCTGGTTTATTTCTTGCCCAGCTTGCTGAGATAGATGAGGAGAGAGAATAAATGTGCTCCAGCTGTGGTGAGAGGTGGAATGAGAGAAGCACAGAGTCTCAGAGCAGGACACACCGCCCGGGAATGCGATGAGAACACGGAATTCAGATAATCAAGTAATTGAGAGATCATTTTCTCCAGACCTCTGTGTACACCCAGCATTTCTCACAGCACTCGGAGAGCTCCATCTCCACAGGCTTTTCCCATGGGGGCTGGAAGGCAAATGTCATGAGAACGTGGTTATAGATCTTTCTAAAGATGAACCACGAGAAACTTGCAGGAAAGGGGGTGAGAGAAATCCTAAAGACAAGTTCATTTATCTTCCCAGAGAAGGGAGGGGAAGGATTTCCAGAGCCGTTTGTTCTGCATGAGGATGGGTGTGCTACCAGCCTGTCAAGTAGAAAATCCTTTCCAGGACTCTGTTTTTTTAGCCTCTGGACTCACAATGAAATACCAGGGATGTTAGAAGGAATTTGAAAACTGTAGTTGTTAAAATATTAACTAACCCTGCCCTGACTATCAAATAAATCTAATAAAAGTGGCAGCTAAATGACTCGGCTCCCACAAAGTTAAATGAAAAGAATTATTTGGCACAAAAGAATATTTTATCTTAAAATTTGGAGATAAAAGGACAGTGACCTCCAAATACTTCCCAGGCACATATCGCCCTTAGAACACAACTTAGATTCAGAGCCCTGAGAAACACAAGAGATTGTTTGCTTTGGATTTTGGAGCATTTTGTTTGTTTGTTTCAATTAAGCTTATCTCAACAAGAAATGTATCTTGCCAAATTTGATTAACAACACCACAAAAAACAAACAAGGAAAGGTGTTCCCCTGTAAAGCCCCTCAGAAGAAAAACATTTCCACTAAGAACTTAATTTGAACACTACTGTACACTTTGAAATGGTGTATGGCTTCTAAATGGCTTAAAAATGCAACAGGATGAAAAAACAAAGCCTCTTTTGGTGGTGTTTTTCCCGTTTTGGCTCAAAATTCTCCAGATGCTCAAAGAAGGGGATTCTTCCCCTCTGCTCCACTCTTGTGACAGTCTGCCAAGGGGAAGTGGGACTGCCCAAGGGCAGGGCTGGATGGGATTTTGGGCAGGAATTGTTCCCTGGTAGGGTGGGCAGCCCTGGCACAGGTGCCCAGAGCAGCTGGGGCTGTCCCTGGATCCCTGGCAGTGCCCAGGACAGGTTGGAGCAGCCTGGGACAGTGGGAGGTGTCCCTGCCGTGGCAGGGGTGGCACTGGATGCTCTATTCCCACCCAAACCATTCTGGGATTCAATGGTTGATCTCACAGGGCTCTGAAAATATAAAGCAGGAGAGCTTTGTCTTCTGGTACCCAAATTCTAGAGCTCATCCTAAGACTGGCTGAGGTACCCACATGAGTCTCAACAAAAGAATCACAGAAATCTGATGCCCCTCCAACATCCAAACCCATTTCTGTGACTCCCTCACTGGGGACTGCCCAGCTCATGCTGTGGCCACGATGAGGCCCCTGATGTCCTGCACCAAAACCAAATCCCAATTTGAGCTGCACACAGACTTTTAGGATTTTTGGCTGTTTCCTCCTGTCCACTTAAACACCACCAGCAGCTCATGGTGCTGTACCTAGGCCCCAGTGCCACATTCCCAGAGCAATATTTACTCTTCAATGAAACCTTCTGTGGAGTTTCAGGGTGGAATGGTCGACACAAGACCATTGTTGGGCTTTTGATTAAACAAGCTGCAGAAATAATGAGGGAACACCCTTCACACGCAGAGTAATTATCTCAGAAAAATCCTAACAACCAAGGCAGGTTCCTACCAGTCCATTAGGAACAAATAGAGAAGGCAAAAAGAAAAAAAAAAAAGGAGAGGAAAAGAACTGGAACTTCTAACAGACAAAGGGTCATCAGTTTGGCAGGACTGGCCTCGGGGGGCTGGGAATCCGCTGCTGCAAGCGCAGAAAACGTGACAGAAGCAATGTTTGATTTGCATTTATTCCGCTTTCCAGCCCAGCCACTTCCCGAGCCACAGATGAACATTTATTTTCCAAACCTCCAGCACTCAGCATGCACTTCATCAGAGGAGGCCATCACATCATTATGCTGCTTAACAGAATGTACCAGCACAAGGCAGTGACCTGACAAACAGCGGCTCCCCGCCGCACGGAGCGCGCATTCCATTTCCATCTGGGGTCTAGGGGGGAGCTGAGATCCATGGGCTTGAATTTCCAGCTCATTTCAAACCAAAAATTGGGACAAGGCAGGGCAATTGCCGAATTGTTCTGTGTGAGCTGTACACAGCCCGTTTGTGGACGCTGAAAGGACTTGTTCATCATTTGGACTCATTTTCGGGATGAATTTCCTGTAACGTCTGAGCAGTAGGAAGCTCTTTATTGGGCATCATTAACAAGAAAAAATAAAAAGAAAGCCTCAACAACTCATGTATGTAGGCCGACAGAACTTCACTTTCAGCTGACAGCTCCTCAAAAATGGATATTTCCAAGTGGGAAAGTACCAGAGTGAACCACAGCTGAAAGGTTAATGGTCTGGACGCTGATCAGAGTGTTTTTAATAAAGTCACAATTTTTAAGCCCAAGACAACCAGTGAGACAATGGCTGACAGGAAATAAATCCTTCTAATTTGCTATTTTTCTTCTCCCAAATCTCAGCACCTGGCCAGGATATTTTTTTCAGGCTTCTACTACTCCAGTGAATACCCTCATCAGCAAAGCAATGGCAATTCTCAGACTGAACAGTTTTGCATTTTTAAATTATTATTTTTTCAGATTTCATTTTCAATGCACATATGAAACTAAAGTAAAAACAAAAAAAAAAAATGGAAACGTATTTTTTCCCCACGGTTAGTCCTGTATTTCAACACTGGTCATTAATGCCATCAAGCACTTTTTGGAAGGATGATGAAGTTGGGTTCACTGCCCTAATCAGATTGTAAAATAAGTAATTGCATTTTCTCCTCTTATTACCAGTCTTGCTTCCAAAGAGCTGGATTATTTTTCACTTCTAAGCTGAAGAGGTTTTTTCCTGTTGCACCACAATGTTAAACACTTGCAGGGTTACACTGGGGGGCTGGAAGGAGCTGATCCCTGCAGCTCTGCTTTGCCAACACAGTGGTTCCTGATGGGCAGCAGCTTCCCCCAGACACCCGATATTCCTCCTGAGCCTCCTCTGCCCTGAGCTGAGCAGGAGGAGGCTCTGGGGCTGAGCAGTGGCTGCTACAAACCCAGGGGCTCTGAGCACAGCTGGCTGATGGAAACGTGATGATCACCAAAAAGCATTAATTTGCAGTTGTGACTTTTAAAAGTCATCTTATTTCTAACCTTGGGAGGGAGGAAAAGCAAAAGAAAATGTTGCCACAGAGCAGGTTAATTCCTGCAGAGCAAGTGCTCTGAATTAACTTGAGTTAATTCATAAGAGCTCTGAATTAACTAAATCTTGAGTTTCCTGTAAACACTTTCTGTGCAAGCCAGAAAACAACAAGCCCAGTAACACCGGCCCAGCTCGGTTGCAGAGCTGTGATAGTGTGAATTTACACGAATTGATAGTGTGAATTTACAGTAATTGTGGCTCTGGATACAATTAGGATAATTTTCTGGCTGCAGTAGAGCAGGTCATGGGGGAAGTCAAGTCTCACCCAAATGATTGAGGGAAATTATTACCAGAAATGTTCTCAGCTCCTGGGGCAGCACACAAGGCTCTGTCCCTCTCACTGAACTAAGCTGGAAATAACATCAGCACCTTCTGGAAATTTAGTTTTTTGTATCATCAGTAAATAAACTCAGACCAAACCTTTTCCTGAAGCACCTGAACAACCACTCCCTTCTCACTGCTCACAGCCCCACCAGCTGCTCCATCCCCAAATCCTGCAAGGATATTTTTCTTTGGCAGAACAGGGAACTCTCAGCCACTGCAGAGCAGGGCTTTGCTGAGGAGACAAACATGCACAATTCCTGCCACCCCCGTGTCCCTCTGGAGCCTCCTGCCTTGCAGGGATGGAGGCAGCACTGCTGGCCAGCTCTGTCCCCAGGAGGGGCCAGTGCTGCTGGCTGGGGAGGCTCCCAGAGGGACAGAGCCCGTGGGCAGCTCTGTCAGCTGGCCAGACACTAGCCCAGGAGCTGCCCAAGCCTCTGTCTCCTCCTGTCTGAGCAACAAGCTCAGCCTAACAGCTCATGCTCCAAGGGGCAATTTCCATCCAGCTGATGAGGCCAGACAGAGCTCAAAGCAGGATTGCAAATTCCTTTAAAAGGGACACGGATCTGGGGGAGATGTTCTGGTGGAGGAGGCAGCTGCAGGGGCTGGTGTGGGGCCTGGGGGAGAGGGACACACACACACATGGAGCTTGTCGGGTGCACCAAGGGCAGCCAGCAGGAATTCTGACAGGAGCACTCTGTCCCCAGCACATTTGAAACAGAAGAGTGCAACACACACCCTCAGGAAGCCACAAATTGGCCCAATTAAAATGAGTTTGTGCTAAACTGGAAAAATTGTTTGGTATTTTCTAAACATCCATGCCACCCTCTTTGAAGCAAATGCCACCCTGTGAGATGTGGGCACATCCTGAGTGTCCAGGACACAAAAAGTACTGCCAGGAGTGTTTGAAAACGAGAAAGTAATGGAAAGATGATGCACAAAAGTGGCTCTGTCAGCAAGCTTCAACTTTTTAGCAGGATACACACCCAGACCACAAAATAGAAAGAATTCACAAGAAGATCTTGGTCACATCTTCAGGATACCAACACATTGCTTTAGTTTCCATTAGTTCATCTCTGAAGTTTATACTTATCATAGACAAGTAGAATTATAAAAGAAGGCCTTATAAAATCAGGCCTTGCTCTGCAAAAGCTTGTCAGCTGGCTTGTTACTTCTCCTAAGTGCAGCTAGCTAACTTCCCATGTGAAAAATCACAGGAATGATTATGATTTATGATTATAAATCAACAACAACCTATTCTGAGGGTGAAAAACAAATGCACCTTGATAACAAGGGATTTGTCCCATGAGAACCAGTGAACAAACTATGTAAACTATCCAGGAATAGAGAGATTTGATAGACAAGTAAAATACCTTTTACTAACCAATAAAAGTAATTGGCAAGAAAGCTCTTAACCAATTGGAGTCCAACATGAGGTCTGTGAAAACTGTACAAAAATGAGTTATGTGAGTAAAGGTTGGCTTTTCTGAGTGAAGAAAATGGAGTCCTGGGTCCTTACACTGCAACATGGATTAATAAAGTGGATTTCTGTGCATTTATACCCCACTGGAGCCTTCCCAGTCACCAGGAGCACTCAGCACGACCCCCTCAGTGAGGGTGGCCCTGCCACAGCCCTCTGCTAGCAGGTGGCTGCTTCAAACTTCCTGAAAATCCTGAGAACTCTCTTCCCCGAGAATGGGAACCCCACATGACACTGAAATCAAGAGAAGGAAAGCTCTTTACCTCCAGAATGGGGTGGGGGCCCACAGAGCAGCACCATGCCCTGGCCCTGGCGGACGGACACCGTGCTCCTGGTCCTGGTCTTGAAGTTCTCCAGGTCTGCCAGGAGAGAGAGAGCTCGGTTAAAGGGTGGTCAAAGGCTGCTCCTCACGAGGAGCACGAAAGGAAAACGATGAAATAAAGCAAATATCAGCTTGGAGGGTGGGCTGGTGGGATCTGGGTGGAACGTGAGGCAGCAGGAGGCTGAGGAGCATCAGCAGAAGGATCAGGAAATGCCTTTCCCAGGCCTGAAAGGAAGAAGGTGCTGATTTACCCACAGAAGCAGATACAGCTGGAGAGAGAAAACTCCAGCACCTGTAATGCTGGGGGAGGTTTGTTGGATGAATTTAGGAAGAATTACTGCCTGAAATAACCAATTCCACCCCAAGCCAGGCCGTTTTCCCCCAGGAGCCATGTGGAGACCCTTCCTTCCCCACAAGGAAGCCTCTCGCAGCAGCTGCATGTTAAGCCACAGAGTGCTTTAATTAAATTAAATTCCTCCTTCCACCTCTCTCTTTTTCCTCTCCTCAGGGCCCAAGCACCGCAGAAATACAACTCCCTCTGCTCTCCTTGCACACTGAATTCAAGAGACTTGTGGAGAAGTGAGGAGGTGACTCTGAGCTGAGCTGTGGCACCAGGATTGTCACCAGCAGCTGCTTTGTGGGAGCACCAAGACATGGAATCATTTTGGCAGCCTCTGATCTTTAACAATTTTCTGCATTTCAATTTTATTTTATTTTTTCTCCTTGTTTCCAGTGTAGTTGAGCCTTGGTTTGGCAATTACAAACCTGTTGTCAGTGCAGTTGGGAACCAGAGAAAACACAGAGGTGATAAATATTTATCAGCAAGAACTGGTAGGAACATCATTATAAGGTTACAAGGATGGAAAACTTGAGCCTTGATTTTTATCCTCTCTTAAAAATGTTTTCCGCACACATACTTAAAAAAACTTAAATAAATAAAATCCAAAGTTGTCACTGCTTCATTTCCCTTTTTATCAAAGAAATCTGTATGGACCTTTCCCTCTTTCTTTTCTGGCTCAGGATAAAAGGGAAACAGAAAAATATCAATTAGAGAGATATAATTTTTCATTCCTAAATTCTATAAAATTTACAAGGTTTTTTTTTTAATTTTTTTAAATATTTTACATGAACCACTGTAACATTCCTCTGGCCACCTGCCAGTGCACAGATTTTTATATATTTTGACTGCACACGGGCACAAGGCTGGATCCCATCCTCTCAGAGGACAGCTGCAGGAGGAGTAACAGCCTAAAGCCCAAATAATGCCTGCAGGAATAAATGTGCTATTTTTCACATCAATATTGACAAGAGAAGGATTGCTACCAGGAAAAGCAGCCTCTGCTTGGATGAACATCTAGAAAATGCTGCAAGAGTGGTCAAAATCAGCAAATAAAGCAGAGCACTCATCACTACTGCTTGTGCTGCAAACCATCGGTTTGGGGAAGCTCTGAAAATCCTCAACGCTGCAAATCTGGCTCTGAGTAAAATAACGAGATTAAGATAATTATAAGAAAGGCTAATGCCTCATCAAAGCCATCAGGCTGATTGTGCCCGTGCTTTCTGAAGGCCACAGATTTATTTTTACAACACTTAAATTGGAATGAACAATCATATCATGAAGGGGTTATTAGTGAGCAGCTTCATTTAGGATCCACCTTGCAATCTCTGAATTCAGGGTGCAGGGTTCAGCTTCGTGGTGACAACACCACCAAGTTCCACCTCACTTTGTCCTCAAACCTGAAAGCCCTGGGGAGCAGAGAAGGATTTTTGTTTTGATTTGCCCATAAAAAACCCAAACCCAACAAACAAACCCACAGACCCATCAGACTGAAAGGAGCAACTGAGGAAGAAAATATTAACACTTGCAATTCCAGAGATCAAAGTGCTGCCAAAAATTCTCACTGTACCAAACCAAGGACTGCAATGGGCACAGAAAAGTGTTGTGCGAGCTCCAGTAACCCCAGCATCAGAGGAGGATTAGTAATTAGGAGGATTAGTAATTAGCAATTAGTAATGATTTCAAGAAGAGAATACAACAGGGGGGTGCAATAGGAATGCAGACAGGTTATTGTAACAGCTACTCATACCTTATTTAATGAATGATTTAAGGTGACTTTTAAACACTTTCTGGCCATTATCAATTCTAAATCAAGCTGAACAGACCCACAGAAGCAGAAAGTTGCATATATTATTTAATTTCAGCTGATGTATTTAAAAGCAGCTGCATGACTTTGGGAAAGTCACTCCAGTTCTCGGTGACAAAGTTTGCACATCTCTAAGGACAGGCACTTCAGCTGTGTCTCTCAGAAGAGGTTTAATTAGCTAATATTTGCACAGAACCTTGACATCTGCTTCTGAAATGCACTGGAGTGCAATGCACACCCCAGCACCCCGCCCTTAATGGGGACTTGAATGGCTTTGCTGCCACAAAATGAGATTTTTCTGTAGCCTCCGTTAAAACTCTGCCTTGATGCTCGGTGCCCCAACTCGGGCAGGTACTGGGAAGTGGTGCCAGGCTGGCACTTCCCCCAAAAATGCTCCAAAGCCCAGGAGGTACCAACAGCAGCTGTCAGCCCACCAGCTTCTCACTTTGGGCAGGCTATTAAGGTATAGAATGACCTGTTATGGGGTTTAATAACAGCTTAAGCAATCTGAAGTGATCCACAGCCTCTCCAGACTGAGTAGTTTGTCTCAGTAAATGGCATTTGGAAACTTTAATCAAACCCATGTGGCTTTGCACAGTAACAATTACCCAAGTTGTCCAGAGTAATGAAAAATTTCCCCAAATTTTGCCTACAAAAATCACTCTTTATAGCAAAGAAGATTCAATTATAAGCAGAACAAAAGGAACTGCAGCCTTTTCTCCTTTCTTAGGACCTGCTTGGGCTTGAGCTTTATGAAATGTGGTAATTCTTTTTCTGAGTGACTCCTAGGCAAGCAAAGTTTTAAAGAAGTATTTCCCAGATGGCATCGAAGGATGGGCAAAGAAACGAGGTCACATCAGCTCCTGCTGGTGGGGTGAGTGTAAAATTTGGCCTCAGATTTTTGTATTTACATCCCTCATCATTTCCAGCTCCACTGATTGTCCCAGGGGTGAGACTTCTGCCCCAGCAGAGCAGCTACACAGTCCCCCTTGGTTCCCATTACTGGCTGCAACAGTACCAGCAATAATGGAAAGAACAGAAATAATGGAAAGAACAGAAATAAGGGAAATAACAGAGTTCCTGAACTCAGCATGCCCTGGGAACACGACTGGAACACCAAGAGTTCCCTCAGGAGCGTGCCAGTCTCAGGGCACAGGGGATGTGACAGAGATCCCTATTTTGTGTGAAAGATGAGCTCTGTCTTGCTGGAGTTGTTTGCCCGAGGAGCCTTTCCATGCTTTGCTTTGATGTTTTTTTTTTTCCACACGTGCCTATTTTTAGAACACAAAACGCTTCGTAATTACGCCGGTGCTGCAATTAGGAGAGACCCCTCTGTGTAAGAGCTATTAAAAACCACCCAAAAAATATTACAGAAAATGAGATGAAGAGTCAATGATGCAAATTGGTGGTGGCAGGTGTCTGCATGTCCTTTAGAAAGCCAATTTCTGTGACTGTATCATGTGGGAGGCAGCTCTGCTGTGCAGTGCCTTGAATGACACGCTGTCAAAAACTCACCATGAGTGAGCCCTTTGTCATTACAGTTCAGGGTTTGTTTGGTTTTTTTCCTAATGATTAGAAAAGCAGTGTCAGTGCTATTTGCACCTATTATTCCTGTTTAACTGGTATGAAACGATTTCTGCTCTCACTCTATCCCAACAAAAATGTACACACGTCAATCACTGCTTTGTACATCAATGGGTTTTAATTGCCAAAGGAAAACATGGCTAATAGGCTTAGAAAAATAAAAATGTTGGAGGTTTCTACTTAAAAGTCTTTCTCTAGAGACTTCTGTAAAGCAAATTTGATAGCACATCGTTGATGTCACTCAGCTGAGCTGATGTTAACCTTCAGAGCACAGGAGCTGCATCTTTAGGGATCATTATTCCAAAAATAAGAAAAAGAGATATCCAGTGAACCTGGACAGAGGGAACACAGAGGTTCTGCCCAGGAGCAGCACAGGGAGGGAGAAGGGTGGTGATGCCCACACATCCAGCTGGGAATTCCTGGGAATTAGCACTGCCTTAGTGCCAGCCCAACTGTGCCAGAAATAACTCTTGGGTTAGGATGTTCCTCCTTCACTCAGATGAGCAGCAAATCCTGGGGTCAGCACTTCAGGAGCTCCTGGGATCAGCACTTCAGGAGCTCTTTTAGCCTGTTTGTATTTTTGGGGGGTTGTGGTTGGTATTTCACCCTCTAGACTTGGTTGGACTTTGAGCACAGGAAAACAGAATGGTTAAAAATGAATCTGATCATTTAGGAACTGATAAATCAGAAAGCGAACACACATTCACTGGTGATTTTGGGTACTCTGGAGTGGACAAAACACCACCTTTTCTAATATTAATGTTTATTAATTATAAAATAAATTAGTTTACTGACATTAAATGAACTTTAAAGTACCCTCACAAAAGGAAATGATGATATGGGTAAGGTGTAATTACCTTTTTTATATGTGAAGTGCCCAATCCCCTTGGGTACCCAAGACACCCAAAGCCAATTTTTAAGCACAGCTTAAAGAGATTTACAGATCATAATGGGCTTTGCCTTCTCAAAACCCTTCTATAATTTTAAAATAATCCCAGCAATCTAAAATTTAGGGTGATGTTTAAGGTCACATCCAGTCCATGAATTGAAGACAATGAGATTTTTCCTTTTATTAAAGAGCACACGACTCATCCCAAGGGAATCTGATTAGGCTGGCAATGACATCTCCAAAAAAAACTGATGGAAGCATTGGCCAAATCCTCCTGGCTCAGACTGAGCAAAGAACTTCCTACTCAGGGATATTTGGATGCCTTCTCCCAAATTATTCTCCTCATGTTTGCACAACTCTTCATACCCAACAGATCCTGGGTTCATGTCCTGCACAAAACTCACAACCAAGTGGGCACGGGAGGCATTGGCATGATAATCCCATTCCACTGGCTGCTGGCTACAAACTGTGGGAATTTAAAAATATATTTAAAAAAAAATATATGAAAATATAGATAAAATATAAAAACAAAAGAAATATATAAATATATAAATGTATGTATAAGTGTACACATATATTTATGTAAAATATAAATATATATAAAACACATATTTTTATATAAATATATAAATATAAATATATAAACATATAAACATATTTATATATTTATATATAAATATATAAATATAAAACCAGTCTTGGAGAGAGGATCCCAGTGCACCTCAATCCATTTGGGATGTGAGAGGGCACTGGTTGGAAGAACTCTCAGGAAGGAAGGCTGGGAACTCTTGGCTGGCACCCACAGGAGCCAAGATTTGCTGGTTTTGATGGCCCCAGCATCCCCAAACATTGGCTTTATAAAACTGCACCTGATTTTCAAGGCTGTTTTTTTCTGCCACCCCTTTCACCAACACCCAGAGATGAAGTTGCTCAGGCTGTGTCCTTGCTGGTGTGTCACAGAGAGCTGTGTGGGTTGGAATAAAGCCCCTTTGATACAGAGCTTAATAGAATTTTAGTTTAAGAGCTGGTGTTCTAATGAATAATTTTGAGAGTCACTGATTTGAGAAATAGTTTACAAGTCTGGGGATGAAAGCTTTCTAATTTGACCTTTAGAGCAGAAATTTCACTGGGATTTCTACTTCACCAAGGAGAAAAGAAAGGAAGAAGTTTTAGAGGTAAATATCTTGGCATTGCCCCCACCCCTACCCCTGCTGGAAAATATTTATTATTGTGGGCATTAAAGGCACTGCCTGGGCACCTTTACCACTCACATCTCTGATCTCTCTATCATCCTGGACTTGGACTTCTCTGTCTGGGTTCTTGTGCTGAGACTGTTTGGATTTTCCCAGATCTTTCTGACCAGTTAAAGTTAAATCTTTCTGATCTGTTAAAGCCACACTGGTCTCTGAGCCCCCAGGGCTGAAATTCCACCTCGCTGGGGTTTGATCCTGCAGGGCAGCCCCAGGGCTTTTCCACCTCCCTTCACACCACTGCTCTCACAGGGAGACAGGAGCTCTCAGAAATTCCTGCAAGGCACCCATTTCTCTTCTCCAAAATCAAACCACTCTCCTCTATGATATTATGAAAAAAAAATCCTCCTTGTCTTCATGTTCCACTTCATAAAAACTGCCTGTTTGCCTTCTTTCGACAGGAAATATTTCAAACATTTATTTTGAAGCAGCTCCTCTGCTTGAGACAAAATGCTGAGGACTCTGAAAATTTTATTACTTTAATCTAGAAATTCTGGGCAGACATTTCCCCTTGGGTTGACTCGAATGGGGTTATTTCACTCTCTGAAGTTTTTTATCTTTTCCTAGATGAAAAAAAAAAAAAAACCCAAGAAAAAAAGGAAAAAGCTCTGTTTGCAGTTTCTTGCAGCACAGATGACTTTGCAGTGGGCAGAGAGCAGAGGGGGTGTTGTGCCCCTCTTCCAGGGGATGTTCCCCATGGGCTCTTCTGCACCTTCCCACTCTGGGCAGTGACAGGAATGCAAATTTAGACTCAAAATAATGTAAAACACAACCACTGAGGAGCAGAATTCATTAAAGCCCACCCAGTGCCATGGGCAGGGACATCTTGAAATCCCAGGCTGCTCCCAGCCCCAGTGTCCAGCCTGGCCTTGGGCACTGCCAGGGATCCAGGGACAGCCCCAGATTTTCTGGAGAACCTGACTCAAGCTCACTCAGCAGGAAGTTTCACAGGGAAATTTCCCTTTACTTGATAAAAACCCAACCAAACCTCACCCCTCAGAGCTCCTGACCCCCAGAGGTGTCTGGTGGTTCGGCCTCCCTGTGGAAATGCACATTTTGGTGCTCAGAGTGCTGATATTTTCCCTTTCTGTTGCTCTCTCAGGCCTAATGAATAATGAAATGCCAGTCATGTTTGCTGCAGACAGGGAAACCAACACGGGACAGCTTCCCACAAACACATTTCAAGCTCCTCCACCCTCCACATGCCAATCCTGGCTTTGCTTTCCAGAGGGAAAACGGGAAAGAAAAAACAGAATAAAGATAAAGCAGCCACTGTGATGAAGTCGTTCTGCACAGCCCCTGCATCCCATCAACAGAAACAGAAATTTTCCTGCAGAATCCACCCCTGGCCTTTGCCAAATCTGTGCTTGGCTCCTACAACTGTTTCCACACCTTTAGAGAAAATTCTGATTTGCATTGATATAGAACCCCTAAGGATCATAATTATTTCTTCAGCTAGGTCAAGAGCATTATTTCATTCACAGACCAGGAGGTTTAGAGGCAAAAAGAGGAAGTGTCACGAGAAGTTTCCTAGTAACAGAGAAATAACACAATCATCCTGATTTCTTGTCCTGTTCTCCAGCCACTGGCCACACAAACCATGAAAACTGATTAGAATATGCCAGGAAAACATAACCCTACAGCTCTGCAGATGTTTACTACTCTAAAATCAGCTTTTACAAGATGTTTGGGGGTTCTTTGAAAAAAAGAAAAAAACCACCTACTTCATAATTTAGTTTTTAAGAATAAAGCCCCCAGATTTAAAAAAATAAATATCTGTATTTTGAGTATTTTTTTTCATATTAAAGGCAAAATGAATAAATATGAAGAGAGAGGGGGGAAAATGTCAAGGCTGTGCCTTGCTTTTCCCTGAATTTCTGAAGCAGAAGAGGAGTTGTGGTGTTGTGAGTGACCTGTGATCCTCAGCTGGCTCCAACACCTCCCCATGCAGCACTCCCTGCCCTCTCCAGAGCTCCTTCCAGCCAGAAACCAAAATAACTCCCCAAAAACACTGCAAGGCTTAGGAGATTCCCAGCTTCAGGACAACTGATCATTTCCAAGTGCCACTGCTTTAAGTAATAATGTATTCAGCTTATTTATAACCCTGAGGGTGAAACACAGCAGGTAAAAATCCTCCATTCCTGCTCTGACTTAAGGGTCCTTCTATCCCAGATGAAAGCAAAGTAGGTTATAGATCCATCCTCTGCTGCAAACTCCCTCTTGGTCTTTATTCATCAAAAAAAGAATAAAAAAAAAAGGAAAAGAAAGGGAAAAAAGAGGAGCTTACGTGAGGCATAGCCTAGTTTTCCACCCTTCAGAGACTATGGGCAAGGTTGGGAGCTCATCCCTAGCACTGACGGCTGCCCTGTGCCCTGCTCAGCAGGATTTCAGCAAAGAGAAACCTTGGGATGTGGGAACACAAGGGAAAATGCAGATAAATGTGCTCGCTCCTGAGTTAAGATTACAGCAAGCCCCGTCCTGGGGGCACAGGCAGGTGGAGGGGCTGATTTTGGGTAAGGCAGCAGGGCTGGGATTGATACCAATGGCATTTTTCCTTGCAAAGGCACTGGGGGAGGAATCAGGGGTTTGACACTTGGCAGGAAACCACACAATTGAAGAACTGGGAACACCCCAACCAGGCTGCTCTCACAACCTGGCAGCTCCAGGAAAACAGGGATGGCACATCCCAGTGGGGCTGGGGAAACCTGGGAGAATGGGCTCTTTGCAGGGGGCAGGACTGGACATCCCAGCTCCAAAATGACGTTTATTTGCAGAGCTTCAGGTCACAGCAAAACCCTTCAAACAGCCTGGGCACGCAGAGAGGCTTCAGTGAGAAAGAGAGTGAGATTCTGGGGGATGCAGTGGAAATTGGGTCATGGTAAGAAAAGCAGTTTCTGAAGATGTAAGAAAAACAAAGGAAATTTGATGATTTAAAGCAGATTTGTGAGCCTTAGTCTGAGCAAGCTGCAGTTACTGGCTGGGAGTGTTATCTCTGGATTGTGACCGTGCATGGGAGGCAGCCTGCTGGTGAAAACGCCAGGAAAAAGGCAATGAAACTGTGGGAAAAGCTGGGGATTTGAAGTCCAGGTTCTGAAAAACCAGATGGGGTATCTGGGTGAGAAATAGCTGAGTGGGATATTTCAATATTGGGGTGCAAAGCAGTCTTGGAGCTCAGGGATACAGATCCCGCAGTGGGGAACGAGGACAGGAACAGGCATTGCCTTACCAGAGTGCAGGTGAGCAGATCCTACCCAGAACTGGAAAATTCCCACCCCCTGTTCTCCACAGGGACCTTTTCCCTCTACAGGAAAACTCCAGAGCAAGGAAGGAGCCAGGAAAACGTGCAGGGCTGGGTTTCTGCTCCTCACGAGTAAACCCTTGCAGAAATAAACCTCCCGAGGCGGATGAGCAGAGCCAGGCACAGCAACCACCCCAAAAAACCTGCCCTGGCTCCTGCATTTCCAGCCCAAACCCTCTGGCTCCTGTATTTCCAGAAGATTTAAAACACATCCTCTCTTATCAACCCCCAGATTTTAGTGATCCCTGTGGAAATTCTGTCATTTGAAGAACGATCAATCCTTGGGATTGGGTTTGTTTGTTTGTTTGTAATTCTGTAGACCCCCCACCAAATGTTTTCATTAGTAATTGTTCTTGAAAGAGTGACTTCCTTGACAATTTAGTCTCCAAAAGATAAAATGAAAGCACTCGAGGGCAATGAGGGTTCACCAGTAAAGACTTTGAGCAGCCATTACAATGTGTTCCTTAGCAACTAACAGTCAAAATTATGGGATTTACTTGTGTAAAAGATATAACAGCAAACATTCTGGCAATGGGAATATTGAAAAAAAACCCTTTTCAGTAGGGTGTTGGGAGTAATTTTCTCTTTCTACCACCGCAGTAAAATTATTTTGGGATGGTAGGTCAAAGCCCCAAAGTGTTCTCATTGCAAACCACGTTATTACTGGATTTTCTGCCACTCTTTGCACTGTGCAGTGCTGGGTCCTGGCTGCTAATTCATGTTTAACAATTATTTCTGAAAAAAAAACCCTTCTATATAATGAATTCTTTTGATAAAGTGTGTGTGGGGAACAGTTTTCAGAAACAACAGTGTGCTTCCCTTCACTTCAGAGGACGTTCATGGCAACAAGGAAGAAAGTAAAGAGTTTCTGTAATTGAATAAGAATATCCTGAGAAGGAAGGGACCCCCAAGGATCATCTCTCATGAATAATCCAGAGGAAAAGCTAGAAAAGGCAAGGTGGAGGCTGCTCCCCTGGTCAGAGGTGGAAAGCAGCCAACCTCCAACCCTGTTCTTCAGGCACTGAGGGCACAGTGGAACAGTGCAGGCTCAATTCCACCCAGAAAATCAGACATTTCACCTGTCTGGGGACATCTGCAGGAGGAGGAGGAGGAAGAGAACAAGGAGACCTTTCCCCTTTCTTTTAACCTCCTGGGGCAGCACAGAGATGCTTCACCCCTGCTGCAGCATCCTCAGGCTCTCCTGGGGCCTCAGACTCCCCTGGGGCCTCATTTCTTGTCAGAAATTGGTCCCTCAGCCCCCTGGACATCTCAATGCCGTTTTGGCCAACTGCAGAAAACATCCACAGCATGAGCATGGATCTGCTAAATTAGAGATTCAAGGGAAACTCCTTCCTGGCAAATGGCCATGGGTTGGAAAGGGGATTTCAGAGAGGCCTCTGAGCACAGAGCAGAGGGAAGGACATTAGCCACCCTCCCCTCATGGAGTCCCACAGATAAAACCCCCCTGAAAAGTAGATCCCATTTCTCTAACAGCTCCTGTTTCACATGATGTCTAGAAAGGCAGACCTGGAGCAGAGGCTACAGAGAGCAAGAGGAGTAAAATAAAGGAATAAAATAGGTATTTATTGAAAGGATCCAGCTGGGGTAGTGCAGGAACCCCTTGGGGCTGCACCCAAGTCAAACCCACAAATGGGCACAAAATGGATCCTGGGCACGAGGCCTCACACTTTGGTAGGTTTGGGTCCATCAGCAGATTGGAGTGAATTGTCCAATTCCAGCTCCAGGTGATGCAGCTCCATCCTCCCTGTTTTTCACCATTGTTTTTACTCTTGGGCCTAAAGTTTATATAGGTTGTGCTTGGTCTCAAGCTAGAAAGGAATCGCTTTTTCTCCCTCCTCTGTGCAGAGAACTCACCAACCCTTCATGTGAAGCCTATAACTACACACTGAACCAGCACAGAATGTGAAAAATAGAAAAGCTAAAACTTAAGGCATCACACAGACATCACTTTCAGGCAGTTTTCGTAACAGCAAGGGGCAAAACAATGATATGACCGAAAACCAGCCCTAATTCAAACTTGATTTTCCTCTTTGGACACCCATTTCCAAATCAACAGCATGGGACAGACATCATCTCATGCTGATGAGAAGGGCAGCAGCTCCTGCACAGCTCCTCACCACTCCCAGAGGGTTTATTTCCAAAGGAGCAGTCTGCAGCTGGCAGCAGCTTTGTGAATTTTCAGGTTAAACTGCACACCCTGCTGAGGAGTTTAGGGCCAAATTGAGTCAAGTTATCACAGCAGGGAGAGAATATTTCATTTGTGAGCATTGGGGATGGCTCCAGGGGAGAAGAGAGGGGTCATCTCCTGGGAGAGGCCTGGTCCTGTGCCTGGGATGGTTCAGCTGCTGCTGGTGGAGATGGAGCAAACACAGCCTGGGGTGGGGGGTACTGGAGAGGTGCAAAACTGCCTGGTTTCAAAGCTTTGGCAGTAAAACACAAATTGCAGCCTCAGCAAGGAAAAATAAATTCAGAGTTATCCCTAATTAGAGATGCTCCCCTATAGGAGCTGATAAATCAGCAGGAATTGTCCTGCCCACTGTGACCATAAACAACCTGGACATCCCTTAGCAGGGAGTTAAAACAGAAGGGAAAGCTTGTGCTATCCCTTTTCCTCTGAACCCACTTCCAGCAGTGGGACAGGCTGGAGATCAGCACCACCAGAAGCCACCAAACGAAACTAAATCTGAATACACAGACCTCCAAATGCACCCTGAGAAGGGTCTGTGAGGGCTGGGCAGAACAGGAGCTTCTCCAGGGGTGATTTAGAGGAGAACTTTCCATGGGGATTTGATGACTGTGGAGGTGTGGGTGTAAGTCAGACCTTAAGGTTGGAAACGACCCCCAAGGTCAAGTCCAACCTTTGAGCAAATACCACTAAACCACATCACAAAGAGCCACATCTGCTCATTGTCTGAGCAGCTCCAGGGATGGTGACTCCACCACTGCCCTGGCAGCCTTTTCCAATGCTTAACCCTACTTTAGCAAGGAAACTTTTCCTGATAAACTCCCCTGGCACAGCCTGGGGCCATTTCCTCTCATCCTGTCACTTGTTCCTTCAGAGAAGAGACCGACCCTCACCCTGCCACCACCTTCTTCCAGGGAATTTTAGGGACAGCTTCCAGCACCTGTGAATGTTCCAGTCCGTGCATTGTTCCGTGGTCAGCAGGAATGATTTGGCAAGGACACACTGGGAGCTCATCCTCCCTGTCCTGCCAAGGGGAAGGAGCTGAGCAGGAGGAACAAGCTGCAAATTCATCACTCTGGGGAGGGGTCTGGGCCAACTCTGGTGCCACTAAAAATCAGTGAGAGCCTTATCTCCATCCTCAACAGAAGCAGGATCCAGGCCACAGCAAACAACTTCAATCACAAGTCTGAAGGGGTGGGCTCACCCCCAAAGTGCTGCTCCCAGCCAGAGCTCCTGATGGATTCCAGAGTTGTTTCCCATCAGAAACCAGAGCACAGTGAATAAAATCGTCAGGCAAAGCTCCAGCCCCTAAAATAAAAAGTGCATCATTTAATCTAGTTCAGCTGTGTTTCCATAGATCTTTGTGGAAAAGCCATTATTAGATCCATACTCAAGAGTTTAAAGCTTTTTTATTTTCTGAAAGCCTGTGTTGCTATAAGCACAGGGCTTAGGGTATCATTAATCCATATTCTGTTACTGTGGCACAGCAGATTCCTCACTCGGTGAAAATATGTTCAATTTCAGAGACAACTAGCATGGATTAAAAAAAAAAAGGAAAAAGGGGGAAAGAGAAAGGGAAAAAGAGAGAGGAAGAAAAAAGAGAAGAAGGACAAACCTCAAATGAAAATGACATATAGAAAAGCAAGTATTCGGGGGAAACATTAGCACTTTTATCATAATGAGTTTGTAACCTAAATACACTTTTCAAGGATGAAATTGCTGACCCTGTCTGCCCTCCACAGGAGGCTGAATGGCTCAATCACAGTTTAATCTTCCCTGAAAAGGCTAGAGAAGAATAACACAGCCCTTGAAGAACAACACACATTACTGATGCCCCAAGATTCACAATTTAACTCTTCAAAGTGGAGGGGGAAATAACCCCTCAAATCCCAGCCTTCATTCTCAAAAAACCCAGCAGTCATTTCCTCAGAAATAAAAATGAGATAAAAGAAAAACCACACAACACATGATGAAGATGGAAAAAAAGAGATTGCTCAGATTAGGGGTAGAGCTTCACATGCCCATTTTTATTGTTTCTTAGAGGCAGAGCCCTTGTAGTTAACTGAAATCACTCTGTATTTCCTAATTCAGCTAATTCTAGTTGCAATTCCTTTGATTAGAGAAGACAAAAAATTGTTTAGTCAAAGCCCACCTTGAGAAACCCTAATGTTTTTTATTTCTTTAATCCAAAGGTTTCTAAGCTGATTATGCAGTTTTAGCAAACAAAACTCTAATTAGGAGTCAAAAATGCACCCATTTATCCGAGTTCCCCACCATCACTGGAAAAGAGCAAGCTTTGTTTTTCAGTCTCAGGTAGGAATGAGTCAGAGGAGAGATGTGAGAAGAGGATGAGTTTCCACTCAAGTAGTCTCTGGCTACTGCACTTGTCAGGATCAGAGAATCCCACAATGGTTTGGATAGGGAGGGACCCTAAAACTCATCTCAGTCCCACCCTCTGTCCTGGGGACCCTTTCCACTGCCCCAGGGTGTTCCAAGCCCTGTCCAGCCTGGTCTTGGGCACTGCCAGGGATCCAGGGGCAGCCCCAGCCTCTCTGGGAATTCCATCCCAGTCCCTCCCCACCCTCTGTGGGACTGGGAGCATCCTCCTGTCTCACCCCACATCCTCAGCTCTGAAGCCCAGATTTTAGGAGCTGCCACCTGGAACTCAGCTTGTCCTTCTCCAGGGGATTTTGGGACACTGTGACCCTGCCAAGGAGCTTTGCTGGGAGTGCTGCTCTGCCCAGGCTCCCCTGGGAGCTGGGAATGGCCAGGCACTGGAAGGCAGAGCCTGCTGGCAGAGCAGCAGCCCAAGGTGGTGTTTATGAAGCAATCACCTTGACATCCTGAAATGTGGAGTGATGGGAATGGTCTTGAGGCAGCTGCTCATTACCCATCCCCAGGGAAAATGCACCTTCAGCCACGGACAAACCCCAGCAGGTGACAGGCACGGGGATAATTCACTGTGAACTACGTGGGGAGACAGACTTGACTTCATCCTCTGTATCATTCCTCACCACAAATCATCTCTCTAAAGTGTGTGAACCCGAGGGTTATTGCCATTTTTATCTTCTCATTTCTGTAGCTGGAGCACATCAGCTTCTCTCCCCAGTCAGTGAAAAGCACCTTTCATTTCACCACCCTCCACTGCTGACAGCTCCATGCCTGGGAGGGCTCTGCCTTGAACTCCTGCAAGGATATTCCTGCTGGAATCCCTGCTCACCCCTCCCAGTTCGACAGCACAGGGAAATCACACAGCTTTGGTGATTTTGAACCCAGGTGAGGGCTCAAAAAGCCCCTGTATTTATTCTCTGCCTTCACAACCACAAGAGCAAAAAGATGGCTCGTGGTCCTGTGCCATCGTTTGCCCACTCTCACAGGTTTTATGCTCCAAAGGGTTTTGCAGAATTTCATATAATGTTAATTAACAGCAAGATCCTGCCTTTTCTCACCCTCAGCTTTTGACAGAAGCTGCAACTCTGCTTTAAGCTAAAATAAACACAGAGCTGCCCGTTTTCCTCTTTTACCCTCAGAGTGCCCACACCTGATGTACAACTGAAACCCAGGACTCGTGAAATCTATCACTGTGGGTTCATCCCTCCTGAAGATTATGCTCCTTTTGAACATTTTGAAGCTTTAATTCTCCAAAGAAAGGTAAAAAAACCAATGGTGAGATTCCATTTGCCAGATCCTTTCCTAGGTGACCTCTTCCTGAAGAAATAAGACATTTTACCTTGCACAATCCATGCAATTCCAGCTAAATAATGATAATTCAAGATCTTATTCACAATTCCCCTCTTTCTCACTGCACGAATTACAACAACACCCCACAACCCACCAGGAAAAGTTGGGAAAAAACCACCCAGCTCCCATTTTTTCCAGCACACTGTGGGAACAGAGGCTGCCCTCTTACTTACAAGCAAACTGCAGCTTTGCTTCTCTGCTGACGATCGTTCCAAAGGGGTTTGTGGCTACACACTGGTAGGTTCCAGCATCCTGGCTTTTATTGGGATTATTGATCAGCAGGTTGCCTTCCAGCAGGCTGTAGCGGTAATCCATGCCCACGTCAATACTGCTTCCATTTAACTTCCACCTAGAGCACAGAATGCCAAAGTGAAACTCTGCTCCTGCTCTTGGCTACTTGGAAACACAGCATGAAGTGAGTGAAGGAAGATTTAGAATGGCTGTGACTGCTTATTAAAAATAATAATAAAAATAAAAGACGGCACAAAATGCAAATTTCCTGAGTGGTATTGAAATATTCCGGTATTTAACTGAAAGAGCAATATCTTTGACATGTATTTCAGTCTCTGAAATGATTAATGCTTCTGCAGTTGCTGGTGCTGCTGCTCTTTGGAATTCATCACTTGGCAAGGGGATGTCCCTGGGACAGGATCACGAACCCATTCAAATCCAGTGAGGATATATTTTTTTTTCCCCCTCTCCCAACTTGCTGGTTGTTTGTTTGTAAATTAAGAAAATTCCCTCCTGGTAGATGTTGTCACAAAGTGGGGCACCGAGGAATTCCTGCCCCTCCAGCTCCTGAGTGCACAGGAAAGCTCTGGAGATGTGTCTGCACCATGAATCTGTGGGTTTTGTGGCATTAAATATCTGGCTGTGTCAGGAGGCAGCACAGAGGCAGAGGCCTGGTGACTCTAATTGGTTTCAGAGTGGCATTTACTGGTGAGAAAAATGAGAGAGGCACCAGAGGAAAGAGAAGAGCAGCAGCAGTGATTTACAGCAGCAACAGCACTGCAGGAGGACAGCACCTTCCTGCAAGGATCCCAAAGCAGCTGCTAAAGCTGAAAAGAATGAGGAGTTTTGTCCATGTTTATGGGGTTAATCTGAGAGCCAGGAGTGTTTATAATCTTTTTGTAACCTTTTAGAACTCCTGTCCAAATTTTGCAATTGAATTGCAACACCTGGAGATTTCCTGCTGTTCATTCCCTCTGTTCTTAAGGCTCCAGGATCACAGAACTTCCTGAGCTGGAAGGGACCCACAAGGACCAGCAAAGTCCAACTCCTGCCCAGGACACCCCAAACCCCACCCTGGGCATCCCTGGGGAGGTTTTCCAAATCTCCTGGAGCTCTGGCAGCCTCAGGGCTGTGCCCATTCCCTGGGGAGCCTGGGCAGTGCCAGCACCCTCTGGAGGAAGAACCTTTCCCTAAAATCCAACTAAACCCTCCTGACACAGCTCCAGCTGCTCCCTGGGTGCTGTCCCTGGTCACAAAGAAGAGATCAGAGCTGCCCCTTGGGATGTTTTTGGGGTCAGCACTCCAGGCACATCACCAACACTCGCAGGAGCAAGGCTCACGTGTGATGGTTCTAAGAACAGTTAAACTCTGTTAAACACTGAACAGTTGAACACTGAACAAACCCAATGGTTGGTCTGGGATTTCCTTTCACTTCACAGCTCAGCTTCACTTTCTTCTCCTCCGAGTCCAAGGGGAAGATCAGGCTGTCGGGCTCCTGGAGGAAAACCGGCCCGTGCAGGGTGTTGTCATCTGTGTTAGACAGCGAAAATGGGACAGGCTTAAAATACAAAATCCAGGCTTAAAATACAAAATTCAGGCTTAAAATAAAAAACAAAGTCTCAGCAGCAAGAAGCTGTGTGTCATCCACCTTAGAAAAGACCTGATGACTTTATTTAGTTTATAACAGTAGGGTTTTTTTCCCCAAAAGCCACTGAACCACACGTGGAGTCACGGAAATGCCCTGCACTAAAGAGAGCACAGAATGAAACCTCACCTAAAGTTCAGATAGTGGGAACAGGCACTGTTGTCATAGCAAAGCTCCATTCAAATCACAATCCTTAGCTTCACCTTTAAAAATGGAGATGTTTTCCTTGCAAATTAAATTGTTAAACGGAGTTACACAGTAATAAAACGAGCCTGAGGGTCCCCAGCAGGTCCAGCCCCAGTGCACCTGGTTCTGCCACCCCTGACTGAAACCTCTGTGCACTTATGGGGTGTCAGAGAGCAACTCTGAGGGGATGGAAACCCTTTCACACCCCCTGCCCTGCCCGTGCTCTGCTGCCTCAGGAGCCTCTGGCTCCAGCCCCACACCTCCCCAGGAATGAGGGTCCTGTGCCAGCAGCCCTGACAAGGACACTTGACACTTGTGCCCCTAAGAGCGTTAAAAACTCACACCAGATATAGGCAGAAGAGGGAAAATATTTTGGCAAAACCTGACACGACCTTCAAGAAGCTCAGGAGTCATTTCCCAGCACTCCAGGACCCTGAGGCTGCTGATTGCTGATGGGAGCCTCCCTTGTGCTGACTTTCCTTCCTCATTTTTAAAAATACATTTTGATTTTTTGAGCTCTTAACTCCTTCCTACATCCTTTCCTCTCTCCTCAGACACTTTCTGCTTTCACCTCATCAATTTATCCTCTCTCAGCCCTGGAGCTGAGGGTGGGAGCTGCTCACAGGCCCATCCCTGAGGTGCAGCTCGAGCACAGAATTTCAGGAAATTCACTCACACTGCTCAAAACACCCACAGAAAGCTTTGACCAAATTCACTTCTCTCCATCCTGTTTGTATCAGACAGTTTTATCTCCACACTGGCTGTTCAGAACACAAAAGAAACCAACTTTTCCTCCCTGAAAAGATCAGCTATCTTGATTTCACTGAGACTTTTCCTCTCATCAGTGTCAATGTCTGGCTGCTTCTCTAAGTTCAGTGTAAGTAAGGACACAGAGAAGTGCTCAGAGTCAGAAAGTCTTTCAGCTGGCTGGAAGGAACCTTGATTTAACATTTTTAGATCATTTTCCAATCTTTTTCTGGCCTGTCTTTACAGCATACTCTGTTCTTTCAGTGAGCAGGGACTTTCAGGGATGTGAACATGGAATTCACTCCAGTCAGGCTGCTTGAAGCCTACCTGGATGGGGATACAGGAAATTTATGGGTGTAGGAGATCATGGGAAAATGAATAAATAAAATACAGAGACAATGGGAAGTACAAAAATATAGAAAAAAAAAAAGAATGAACAGAGGATGATGGATCTTCCAGATGGAAGGAAGGTGAGAATGAGGGGGAATACCTCTGATATTCCCCATATTGACACTGGGAAATCAGCTGGATTTACTGAGCACAGAACAACAGCCCTTCACTCCAGGGAGAGCAGATTCTGCCATCTCCACAGAAGTATTNGAGAACATGGGAAAATAAAAAAAAAAAATACAGAGACAATGGGAAGTACAAAAATATAGAAAAAAAAAAAAAGAATGAACAGAGGATGATGGATCTTCCAGATGGAAGGAAGGTGAGAATGAGGGGAAATACCTCTGATATTCCCCATATTGACACTGGGAAATCAGCTGCATTTACTGAGCACAGAACAACAGCCCTTCACTCCAGGGAGAGCAGATTCTGCCATCTCCACAGAAGTATTTCACAGAGACTCTGCCAGGAAGATTAGAAAGGAACCACCTCTCCCTCGTGTCTCCTCAGGCCCCACCACAACAGAGGATGCACCAAGCTCACAGTCCCAGGCCTTGTATTTATCTTTATTTTTAATTATGTGTTAACGAGACCTGACTGAAACTCATCTGTTATTCAGAACACATTTCACATCATCTCTAGCTTTAAATTACACCTGTGTGCAACTCATGTTGCTGGGGTGGAAAGATAATAACAGCCATAAAGCATAAGGGACTGGATTATGGCATCCAGACTTGTGCCTGAGAGCCAGGGCTGCTGCAATCCCTGAGTGTGGCAAATAGAAAAGGGGGAAAACTCTGAGAAGCTGTGGGAAAGCCGATCTCAGAATGCAAGAAAAAGATATGCAAGACAGGAAACAATGAGGATGTGTTTTTGAGCTGTGTGAGACAGGCCTTAAAAAATATGGCAAGCAAGATAACAGAAAAATATAAGTTTAATAATGAAGCTTTATCCATTGTTCTTAAGCTAAAACAAGCAAGCATTGTTAGGAGTAAAAAGTACATAGAGCTCTAATAATTGGCTTTAGCAAACACTTGTAAGCTTTAACGTTATCCTGTTGGCTAGAAAGTTTTTAAAAGGCCTTGTAACCTGGAGAATTTTGGCTGCTGTTGTTATGCCATGAGCTCTCATCATCTTTTGTCTCACCTTGTACTGAGGCTGATGCTGAAATAAAAGCTCCAGGAGTGCCTGCCAGCAGCCCTGTCCTGTTGTTGATAAATAAAGATCCAACCCCTGAGCAGTCTCATTCACCCCAAGAAAGAATATTATAGCCTGGCCCATAAAGATGATATCCCGGAGGATGAATGAGTGGGTTTGAAAGCAAGAGATTTGAAATATATTTGAATGTATCCAGTTTTCCCACTGGAAAATACAGAATTGCTTGGGTCCTGTGTGAGAGTTGCTTCAAACCCCAGAAGCACAGAGTGTGATGGTGGCACGAGCCAGAGCATCCCGGATAATCCAGTTAGGGATTATCTGCTGGCTCAGGGATGTGTGGGATTGCCTGTCACCTGCCTCACAGCCCTCTCTGGGCTGTCACCTGCTGTTATTTCAATTACAGAGTGTCAATTTATATCACATCACACCAAAGGTCACACTTTGCCCCTCCTCCCATCACAGCAAAACACAGCTTGCATTAAAAGTGAACAGTTCACCTGCTTGAGGTGGGAAACAGGAACAAATCTGAGGGTCCAAAAGTGTCTCCACACATCCAGGACATCACCTGGCTGCAGGAGCAGAGGTGGATGTGCAGCATCCTGGCCTTCGAGAGTTAATTAAACTGCTCCACAGCAAGCAGTGGCTGTTACATGTGTGAGAACCACCACATCCTGTCTGTGTGGTTAATTAGTGAGCAATTAATTTAAAAAACACAGACTGAAGATAGAGAACTAAAGGTAGGAATAGTCACAAATCGGTGAAAATGATGGATTTGTCTACTAAATAACTCAATTTACCTGAGCAGAAGTGGAAACTCATGAAAGATCAAATTAAAACATTTCCAAATATTCCACCTGCTGCTGATACTGTTCAATATTTAGCTTCTATATGGCAAAAAAAAGTGCCTGCCCTTCCTGCTGGGCAGCAAGAGGAAAAATCCTGGTGTGGTTTTCAAGCAGAGAGAGCTGGGCAAGGCAGGGAGAAGCTCTGAGAACAGCTGCAGCCCATCAGGGGAACAGAGGAGCAGGAAAAACCTCGCAACACTGGCTAGATAAAATTATTTTGAGTGCCTTTCTTCTTCCTCTTATTGCTGCCTGTGTATAACCAAGATAAGCAAGTCCAAACTACTTAATCTTCAGCCTGTGGAGTTGCTTTGCTGCAGCCTTAATGTGTGATTGAAATCACTGCAGCCCAGATCCCACCACGGGGTGATAAGGACTGAGCCACAGAACCTGCCACAGGAGGAGGATTTGGTTCACAGAGCACTAAAGAGTCACTAATAAATAAAAAAAGCTGCCATCTAGATTCTTGCAGGCAGGAAACTACAAGTGCCTGCACCAGAAAAAGCCCATTTTTGACTAAGTTGTGTTACTCACATTTTTATTGTCAGCATGGCCAAAGGCGTTTTCTCTACTGAGGTGTCTGCTTTTGTGGGAGCAAGGTTTTGCTATTTGGATAACTCTGAAATACAAATTCTACACTCGCTTTTATAAATTCAAAGTGGAAACTTTATTTCTGTCGCAGTAATGTCCAGGGACTTGCACTCCAAGAGTGGTGGCACATTTTTGGCTTATCACTGGTGAACACCACGAGCAGCTCAACCCACAGAAACCACCAAGACCAGGAGGAAGCTCTTTGCTGTAGCTTAGAGGCTTTTTCCCTTACCCTTCTGATCAGATTGTGTCTAACAGACTCTTTTTTGGTAATTTCATCAAAAAAGAAAAAGAAGCAGTGCATAGCTGTGTACACACACCTAAAAGTGCTCTGTTATTTCAGCCCACTTCCCCTTTACACCATTCAGCAGCTGCTGCCACTCCTCACACCTTTCCCACTGTCCCAGGACAATTAAATAAATAACTTTCCCAGCCAAACTAACTGATGAGACACTCCCAGGGGCAGATTTTATTTTTCTGAGTTCCCTTTCTTTTGAAGAGCCCAAAATGAGTTAACCCAGAACGAACACGAGCCGCCCTCAGCTTAAGACAACCTGCAAACAAGATTGGGTTCCAAAAAGCATTTCTCCCCCTCCTTGTCAGATAAAACAAATGTACTCCTGCTCTGGGCCTGCCTCCTCTGCCAGAAGTGTGTTTCTTGCAGTAAGAGGCAGGATCTAGGAAATTTCAGTCGATTTCACAATAAAAGAACCATTTTAACCACAGAAGGAGGTGTGTGCCCATATGGTGTTGGATGGAAAGTGATAGATCGTTTAGAAGAACATTCTGCTCGATATGTATTTCTCCCCCTAGTGAATCACAAAACCTATTAAAAAAAAAAAAAAAGCCAGATTAATTGGAATACATTCCAAATGAAGAGTATATTTACTGTGTCCCTCCAGTACCCCAAAGCTGAGAGCCAGCACAGGCAGTTGGATGCTAAATGCTGTCATCTTCCCCTGCTTTTGAGGAACTGGAACACGAGGAATGTCAGCCGAGGTTAATTCACACCAAACAGGTGGAACCATTCCTATTCTCTCTGAACATTAAGCCTGGTGACAGATACTGGTACCTAAATAGAACTGCTTTAATTTCCATTGAAAGTTATGGCCAATTTGAGAGAAAGTTTAATTGAATATTCCACACTGTAGGGAAAGATAATAACTAAACTGAGCGGAGAATTCTTGGAGTATATCCAGGATAAATGAGAAAAATCCTTTCCCTGTTGGCTGCCGAGGGAATTGCTCCCTGCTCTGTGTGCTGGGCTGTTTTCACACGGTGCTACAAGCAGGTATTTCTCTGAGACAAAACTGCACCTTGGGAAGAGCAGCTCTTCAGCAAAGTGGGAAGTGGAATGGATAAGGCAGCTCAAGGGCACTGCTGATTAACACAGAGCCTGCTCTCCAAGGTGAGAGCTGCACTCCATCCTCCTGAGCAGGAAAGGGCTCCCCTGCACGGCTCACTCCTCAATTTTTGCCTATCACTTCTGTTAACATCAACTGCACCTGGCTTTGTGTGGGAAATAGAAAAGGTAGAAAAGCCTCAGAAGCTGTGGGAAAGCAGATCTCAGAATGCAAGAAAACAGATATGCGAGGACAGGAAAGAATGAGGATGTGTTTCTGAGCTGTGTAGAAACAGGCCTTAGAAAATATGGGAGGCAAAATAATAGAAAAATATAAGTTTAATAATGAAGCTTTATCCATTGCTCTTAAGCTAAAACAAGCAAGCATTGTTAGGAGTAAAAATTATGTGGAGCTCTAATTATTGGATTGAGCAAATGCTTGTAAGCTTTAACATTATCCTATTGGCTAGAAAGTTTTTAAAAGGCCTTGTAACCTGGAGAATTTTGGCTGCTGTTGTTATGCCATGAACTCTCAACATCTTTTATATCTCACCTTGTACTGAGGCTGATGCTGAAATAAAATCTCCAGGAGTGCCTGCCAGCAGCCCTGTCCTGTTGTTTTTGTATATTGTAATCCAACAACTTTGGAATTAAAACAAAGAATGTTTTACACCTTATACTCCTGCTATGACTAATTCTCTAGACTCCTCAATGAACAACACCCTCTAAAGGTGCTTCCCCCTCAAAGAAAGAAAAAAAAGGATAAAACCCAGATGTGTTAAAAGCGTATGAAGTGGTGTTTTTCAGGGTAGGGCCTCGTGGCTCTGCATCTTTGGGGACAGCCCCTTGATACAAGACTGGGCTTCTTTTGTGGCACCTACAACAGGTACTGTGAGCCTTCTGCTGTCCCCTCTTCCCTCTGCTGTCCCCTCTCCCCCCATCACACTTGTCCCCTTCAGTATCCCACGAAAGCACATTGCTGCAGTACTGCAGAAAATCACAAATTTCCTCACCAGGCAGCCTCTTCCCTGAGTCACCACAGCCAACAGCAGGAAAACAAACAGAGGAGCTCACAGCCCACCACAGGGCTGTGAGTGAGTATAAACCAATAGTGAAAATCAGATTAATACAGTGCTAATGGTGCTACCACCAGTGCTGGGCGTTCTTGCATAGAGATGTTTGGGAATAGAAATGTTTCCAAGGGCTGTGCTAATTATCTATTGATTTATTAGTAAAATGTAAGGTGCTGTCTGCCAAGAACTCACATCATTACTGTAAAACTTTCAGCTGTCTTGAGTATGACAGGGACTGTAAAGTGGATATATTAAAAAGGCAGAAGTAGTTGGTTACATGTGCATATTTTAAAGCCACACATTTCCTTTGCACAATACCTCCCTGAAATTCAATTGATTTTGATCTTTGATGTAATCAGGAAGATGTGCAAAGGCAGGTTAACAAATGCCATCCTCCCCACCCCAGCAGCAGACAGACAAAGTTATGAAACACTCATAGTGAACAAGCCTCTTTCCTTTAAAATCTCTAAGAAAAGACAAGCCCCTGGGGCAATAACCTATAATCTCTGTCTCATCTATTGCTGCAAAAACAAAGCCAACTCTGGCAATGTGTCCAGGCTCTCAATTGATTGAGGAGCCAAACCCTGCAGAAAGCTTCAAGGTGAAAGGAGCTCTGTGGTGCCTCAAGGTGAAACCTCTTTTCTCTCTTCAGGTTTAAGTACATTTGCCACTGTCAGAAGGAAAACTGATCCCTGCCAACTTTTTTATCCAGCTATTTACAGAGAGGTTTAGGCCACGGGTTCCCTCCTCAAATCTTTGTGAATAAAGCAGATGGAATCACCAGGGCCCCACTGGGAAGAGGAAGGAATGATCACAGAGGCAAACTGCTGTCACTTAATTTGCACCATGGCACGGGTCAGAAGATGCACATGGAGGGGTTCAGCCTGTCAGGGGCACTGGGGATCTGCCTGCTCTGGGTCACCTGCACTAAATCTGCAATCAGGGCAAGCAAACACAAGCTGGGTGCAGGGGAACCTGCTGGAACCCTGGTCACTGAGAATTTTACACTTTCTGTCCTGCCAGGCACTGACTCCCAGGAGAACACTGCATTTGACCTGAGGAGAATCCAAAATTAAATGACTAAGATTGTAAGTGTGCAATTTAAATAGAAGTGTGTAATATCACATAATAGAAAACTTAAAGTTTAAAGTTTTAGAATATAGTAATATATATATAAAGCAAAATGGAGGTTTTAAGGCAGAGGTTTGTCCTTCTTCTTCACAGATCTAGGAGATATTGTGTGATTAGATAAAAAATTCCACATCGGGGCCACAGGTGGTTAGTTATTAGGTTTAAAGTAAAAATAATTTAAATAGCATTTCTTAATTGGACAATTTACCCTTAAAAGGCCTTATAGAGCAAGAGATAAGTCTCCATTTTTAGTTTGTTAGCTTAAAGTGCTGCAGAACTCACAGTTTATGAGACCATAATATAGATAAAAACTAATAAACATCTGAGTCCGAACAAGAAATACCATCCTGACCCTAGAAAAAGGAGATAAGCTTTGACACAGGAATCCATCAGGGATTCCAACCAACAGACACAGAAGCTTCAAACCATAAATAAGAATAAAACACCTATTTGTTAACTCAGTCCACAGCGAGCACATTTCTCCTTGGCTGTTTGGTTTTGGCAATTCTGGAACATTTCCATGTCCCAGAGACAACGTTGCAACAGGACATGTGTGACAAAATTTCATCTCCAGCTCATGGAGGTTTGTTTTCTCCCTATTTTGGAAAAAAAAAATCCAAAACCAATCAAACAACAACAACAACAACAAAACCAACCAACCAACCAAAAAAAACCACCACCAAAACCAAGTAGAACGAAACTGTAAACACATTCCTTTCTAGCACAGAGCACTGGCACAGGCAAGTTTTAAGAATCTGCCCCATTACAAATATTACCCTCTGCAATTTTCATCCTATTTCTAGACTGGACAGCCCTTGAAGAAGAAAGGACAATATTTCAATATAAGAAATTAAAAGGTGACTGAAAGAATGGTGGGCAAGGGAAACCTCATGTTCATCAAGTTATAAATTTATATTTTTGGGACAAAATTTTTCAGCGTCAGCTTCCAGTGGTCCGATGCAAGACTGATGGCATCCTGAGGTTTAAAAAATAATCAAGATATTTAGGAAAAGAGAAGGACCTCTGCTTTGGGGTAAATCCAAGCCCTTCCTGGCCAGGCACACCCCGATGCTGGGCAGGAAAACCTCCCTCACTTTTCACTGCTGCTAAAGCAGGAAAGTGTTTAAGCCTGTAAACAGGATCCAGGGCTGTAATCTCCAGGTGCTTCTGTTCCATAAGTGGATTTCAGGCATTTGAAGTCTGCTGTGGGACACCAGGCTGGCAGCTCAGCTGCTCTAACTCTCTGTAACTCTCTGTAACTTTGTTGGAGCCGCTGGAATTGTTCCAACTCAAGGCACATTTGAGGAGTTGCCCTTCAATTATTGTCTTTTTTTTTTTCCATTGTTGTTTTTCAGAATGTTTCTGCAGCCCTCAGCAGAGCAGGAGCAAAACTCAATCTCAGTATCCAGTGGGAAATTTGAGAGCACAGAGGGTTCCTGCTGGGGCTCTGGGAGCTGGACACAGCAGCACTGGCCACTCCACCACGGGCACTCCTCAACCCTAAAAGTCACCATTTCTCCCCATTTTTGTGCTGGCTCATCCCTACAGAGCGACCACTCCCTCCATGCAAACACAAACACCAGACCCCAGACAAACCCAACCTTAAAATTAACACCTCTAAATGCCAGGCTGAGAGAGGCTTAAATGAACTTCTCAGAGTTCAATCAGCAAAACATCAAAGGAGCAGCCAGGAGTACAATTTGAACAGTCTGCCCACGGGTAACATGTATTCCTTTAATTTTTTTTAAATGCTGTGAACTTTCAAGCAACACAGCAGGGAAAAGATATCAGTAATAGCTGTCAAAAGGCTGACTTCTGACTTGTTACCCTGCAATTTAGCACTCTCCAGGGCTGCCCAGAGGGATGGCATTTGTGAGGAGAGCATTTCTTCCCCTAGGTGTCACAGGAGCAGGTGAAGCTTTCAAACTCTCCTCACCCACCTCTAAAGAGCAGCGGGGTGGGGATGCCCCAGAGGCAGAATTCACCCCCAGTGCTCCATTTCAAACTCCCATTCTCCTGTTTGTAGTGCTTCCATAACAGGAGGAAGCTGCTCCTGGAAGCAGAGGCTTTAATGCAATGTGGTTTTTTGGCAGGTTTAGGTGGGATATAGGGAAAATATCTTCACTGGAAGGGGGGTCAGGCATGGAACAGGCTCTGCAGGGAGTCACCATCCCTGGAAGTGTTCCCAGGGGTGTGGAGGTGACATTTGGGGACACAGGGTCCAGGTGGGTTTGGCAGTGATGGGAATGACTGGACTCGATGCTCTTGGAGGGCTTTTCCAACCTCAGCAATTCCACAACTCTGTGACATCCAAAAGCCTCCATTTCCCAACAGAGCCTTTCCCAAGGGTCAAATTGAATTCTTCTTTACTTACAAAGACTTTGGTTCCTCACCTAGAGAGCACTGAGAGGCAACATTATGCAAAATGCAAATTCAATATTGATGAGGAGAGCAAGGCAAGAGTTAAATTGAGGGGGATCACGTGTATTTTATTCCTCTGGTCAAGGCCTATTACTTTATAATTAAAACCCAAACTTATTTCATTGTTCAACAAGAAATTATGGTTTACTGTGCTGATGTGATCAACAGGAAGAAGTGAAATAAATCACTCACAAAGTCCATTTACGCCAAGCCAACATAATGCTGAAGCATTATATTATAGAAGCATTATATTATATATTATATTACAGAAGTCATAGATCAAAACTATTCTGCAAACTAAATGTTACTCCTGCCTTTGTTTTAGTATAAGAAGCCCAAAATATCAGAAAGATGCCAAAATTGGAGCTGACTTGCATTACTTGTCCTGGCAGTAATGGGAGACAAGCAGAGTTGTAGTGGTTTGTTTTTCTCTTTTGGTAAATTACAAGTCAGAAGTTAAAAGCAAGAAAATTAACGAAAATCATGTAATTTCATTCTAGAGCAGAGAAGGCTTAATGGGTAATCGAAATAATGTGCACTGCTTCAGCAATTTTTTCATTACAATTGCAAAAAATAATGGCCTTCTGTGGTTTGAAAATTAAGGATTATACTGGATTGAGAACACACTACGAAAAACCTAATTTTTCTTTCTTCAGAAGCCTCAAAGACAAATATGAATTTCTGTAAGCATCCTTTTATCTGGGCCAGAGAGCTAGGGCTTTAACTTTTCTCCAGTAAGCACAACACTCCATAATGAAGAATGTGCAGGCACAGTGATTAAACAGGGAATAACTCCTCGTGGATCTCTCCTGGCTGGGCAGGGCAGGCATTCACAGCCACAAAGTTCCTGGTGACCATTTGCTGCTCAAGCCATCATTTCTGGGAGAGTGGCAGCACCCTCAGCAGGGTGCTGCAGGGAACTTCGTAAGAGCACTGAGGAAGTGGCCAAAAGCAGCTCAAAGACATGAAAATAAACATAAAGACATGGAAACAAACACGGAATCATGAAAACAAATATCCATAAGGACATGGAAACAAACATACATGAAAACATGAAAACAAAGACATGAAAGACATGAAAACAAACATGAAGACATGAAAACACCCATGAAGACATGAAAACAAAGACTTGAAAACAAACACGAAGACATGAAAATAAACATAGAGACATGAAAATAAACATAAAGGCGTGAAAACAAACATAGAAACATGAAAAAAAATATCCCTAACTACATGAAAACAAACAAATGAAGACACAAAAACAAAGACATGAAAACAAACACGAAGACATGAAAATAAATATAAAGGCATGAAAACAAACATACATGAAGATGTGAAAACAAATATAGAGACATGAAAACAAATGTACAGAAAGGTATAAAACAAACATAAAGAGATGGAAACAAACAAAATCATACAAACAAACATACATAAAGATATGAAAACAAACAAAGACATGAAAATAAACACAGACATGGAAACAAATTTGAAGACATAAAAACAAACATAAACACATAAGACAAACATAAAAACATGAAAACAAACATAAAGTCATGCAAACAAACACACAAAGACATGAAAGAACCATAAAGACATGAAAATAAACATAGAAACATGGAAACAGACATAAAAACATGAAAACAAACATACAGGAAAACAAACATGAAGACATGAAGACAAACACAGAGACATGGAAACAAATATGAAGACATGAAAACAAACAAAGACATTAAAATAAACATAGAGAAGTGAAAACAAATATAAAGATGTGGAAACAAACATTAAGACATGAAAATAAACATAGAGACATGAAAACAAAACATGAAAACAGACATGAAGACAATCATAAAGACATAAAAACAATCATAATCTCATGCAAACAGACACACAAAGACATGAAAAACCATAAAGACATGAAAATAAACATAGAGACGTGGAAACAAACCTAAAGTTATGCAAACAAATACACAGAAAGACATGAAAACAAACATCTTTCTTAAAAAACTTCTGTCTTTTTAAAGATGCAAGAGGTGGAGGTGATAAGATGGGATTAATACACAGGGGAGCAGACATCAGAATTAGTGCTGAGCTCTCTGCTGAAGATTTCAGGAGCAGCAGCAGCACAGAAGGAAGTGCCTGGCCATGGGAAGGGTGGTTCCCTTCAGGTGGGTTTGACACAGATGTGGTTTCGTAGCTCAAGCCCATTTGTTACCCTCAGACCTCAATTAAACACACCCTCCCTTCATTCTTCATTCATTGTCTGTCTCATGCAGGTAAAAAAAAAAAAAAAAAAATCTTTGTTATTGCTGGAAACACGAACCTCACTCAAAGCTGGTTATTCTGCAGCAGGACAAGGCAGGTCCTTCCTGCTTTGTTTTGGGTTGATGGGTGGGTTTGGGTGGGAAGGGACCTTAAACCCACCCAGTGCCACCCCTGCCATGGCAGGGACACCTCCCACTGTCCTTGGCTGCTCCAAGCCCTGTCCAACCTGGCCTGGGACACTTTCAGGGATGGGGAAGAACCTCTTTAGAACCTAAAAATCCCAAGTTCAAGCTGACTTTGCTGACATTTCAGCAGCTTTCTGGTCTGTCTGTCCAATTAACATCCTCTAATTAAGGATTGTTTTCCCTATATTAAGACAACTACCAATCAACTAGTACACCCTCCAACAAATCTACTTAAAAACTTGCAAGCTGTTCTTGGGTTTTGTTAGCATTGCTACGATTTGAATTCCTTTTTGAACTTTTCTGCAAACTTTTCCTCGACTTTTTACTCAGCACAAAAAACGTCCCCTTGGCTTCTCCCAAGTAAGCAAAAACCTGCTGGGCTCCTGCTGCAGCAGCATTACTTTGTTTACCTCTGGAAGAGAATTAAAAGCATTTTCCCAGTGAAGAACAAATGTTTACAGAGCAGAGCGCGCTGTGCCTGTGTTTGCACCACGCACTAACGCAGGGAATATATCCCTTAAATATTTCTCTAATCCCACGGATGATTTTTCATCTTGCTGGGCTTAGTCAATGAACACACAGCAAGCTCCTGCTTAAACAAAGTGAGTTTTCCCTCCTGAAGGAGCTCTGAGCACACGACCCACAGCCCATAATGTGCACGTTCCCTGTGTCCCATACAGGGACCAGCAGTTTGCCTGGAAAAACTCATTTCCCCCCAGAACCCCCCTGCAGCTCCCACCTCCTCTCCTACAGCTGCTCCGACTTGCAATTCACAAAAGCAGAACCTCTTTAGAACCAAAATAAATACTAATCTTAAATTCAATGTACCCTGACAGCAAATAAGTTTGCTGTGCTTACTTCAGCATGAATAAAAAGCCCTCAAGGAGACTCCTACATAAGAGTATATTTACAAGTTCCATTACCCACTGGAGAGATTGATGTAATAAACCCATAATAAAAAGCCTCGTGTTATGGATTTCTCTAATGCTTCTTATCAAACAGCCTGTATTATCTTGGCTTGTGTATTCAATTTAAAATAGGTTTGCAATAAGTGCCTGAGAGCTGGAGGTCATTTTCCCCGAGTTTTCTGACACGCTGGGACGCGCGGTGTCTTTTCCTGCCCTGGGAAGCTAAAAGCAGCTTGGAGCTCGGTGGAGAACAGTTTACAAAGCAGGCAGATGATGAATCCCAGAGAAAAAGAGTGAGAATGCACTGCCTGAACACCTTTTCACACCTCCCCGCCGCAGAAAGCTCCTCGGGGCCAGCACAGGAACCAGCACAGTTTATTTTTCTGACTCAGCAGAAGAGTGCAGTTGTTCCTCTGGAGATAAAACCCATCCACTGGAATTGTTTTGTCACCACTTGTCACCCCATTTGAGTTTCATCCTGGCTGGCAGCAGCACAGCCCAGGTTCTCTGGGACCTACCTGGGATCTGCTGCAGTCACTTCGGCTTTTAGGTAAAAATAGCCCAGAATTGGGACAACAGCTGCGGTGGTTGGAGGTGAAAGCAATAGTTAAGCATTTGTACTTACTTATTTCTTCCCTGGCACCAGATTTAGCTAATAACCATTAGTTGCTAATTAGGATTCAAAGCAATTTTCCTTAGGACCTGTTTCAAATCATTGCAACACAATTATGCAACGCATTTGCCTCATTTATTAAATCTTTTAAAGACACTGTTGTTTTAATTTTCAATTCCTAGCCTCTCCCTTCGCAGTGTACTCTGTTCACTTTGAGGCAGCTCCATGCACCCACAAGAGAACATCAATTTTCAGTCCATCTCCCTTTCCCTGACACTGTTTTTGCTAAATCCTCCTGAATTAACCATTTAGCCCCTGCAAAATCCCTCCCCTAGAATCACATGGTTTCTGATTTCAGTGAATGCAGGATGTGCATCCACTGATGCCAGAGTGTTGCCTATAAAAGCTGACCTG
>VXBQ01016174.1:0-10083 GCA_013400175.1 Phainopepla nitens
ATTCTGCTTCCAGCAAAGACAATTAAGACTATCACTCTTATTATGACAGCACACAACAAAACTTCTTGGAAACATGTGTCCTTGTCTTGCATCCCAGATGGTAGTGAACCTTAGGATACCTGCACAAAGAGTTGAATCTCCTTCTGTCCATCTGAAGATCTTATGCTCATACAGAAAATGTTTTTGCTGTGGAATTTGGGCTGGTTCTTCTTTTCCTCTTGGTGGTATGCTCCTAAGCTTTTGTCTATCTTGTCTCTGATAAAAATATAATGGCTACTTCCTCTGTAGATCAAATACAAATAGTGACACAGACTGAAATCCTGACATGTCATAATAAAACACCTGATTTATTAATTTTACTTCTACATTAGCTGATTTGTGGTAAAAAGACTCCTATTTCAAGGTTTAGTCAAGCCTGAGCCTTCCATATCCATCACTGTTCCTCTGCCTGGCCAACATCTACTTTTAGCTTTCCAGCTTCTACCTACCTGTTTTCATCCCACTGGAAAACATTACAGTGCTTCTCTGTTGCAGTCGCAGAGCCCGCTGCTAGGCCTCCTTGGAGACAGGAGATGCCTAGTCATGGTCACTGGGCTCTGCTTCCTTCCTCAAGACCCTCTCTTACCTCTTTGTAATACTATTGGCTACATTCCAGATGTCCTAAGACTACAGGTTATCTAAGCCCGACCCTAAAACAATTGGATAGATTCCCAGTCCTTACTAACCCTATAAAAAAACCCTGCTTCTGCCCAGTTCGGCGGAAGACACCATCACTGGACACCCCTTTGCGGAAGTGGCATTAAACCATTCTGTGGAACCCCACACGGCGCTTCTCGTCTCTTCTTCCCTGAGTCGGCCAAGGCAAATTCCTAGCAGGCTAAGAGTTGAAATCCTAAGAGAGCTGAGAATCACCAAAAGAGCTGAACCGCCTGATTCACTCAGGCTGAGCTTGCTAGGAAGATAGCCTGTGGCTGGGACCCTGCTGGAGACCTCCAGGACAAGCAGTCCCTCCCGGTACCCCGCTATCCGGGAACATCTGTGGCAGCAGGAGGTCTGACTGACCTTCTGGACCTAGCCAGCATCACTTCTCCACCTGTATTTTTGCAAACTCTACTTTTTGTGGTGTTTTACATGGAACTATTCTGCTATCTTTACATGCCTGTCCCTAAGTTCCACTTTTTCTGGGTTCTCTGTGTTTTCCAAATACAAACTTGAATTTTACTTTAAGTTCTCCCACAACAGAAGTAATCTCTGAAAATCCCCATAGATAACTTAATCCATGATGCCCAGCAAGTGTTTTCTCAAACCTAACAAAGAGCTTCAGTTTCCATCTGTGCCAAAATAGCAGTCACTTTGGAACAGAATTCTGGTTTTCTTAACAAGTGATGCCTATTTATGAATTGAGGTTAAAAGCTCTACAGGAGAGGTACAGTCATTTGCAGGAAAATACAGGGTTTTGCTGCTTCCTTTGTGCAGGGGTGGATGGTCTGCTTGGTGAGGGCACATGCCTCAGCAGACAGCTCCTACCCAAGATGCACAGCTGCAGAAAGGGAGGAGCTGAGTAAATAGAAGCTGTGTCTCCAGACTAAACTTGGCTTTGCTTATCTGTGAGTTGCAAACGGCTCCTTGGGACTTTCGTCAGCTGCAACCTGCTGAATTGCTGGGAAGCCAATCTATTGCCCACAGGTTACTCCAAATTCCTCCACATCAATTTAACAAAATCAAATGGATACTTTATTTCACTGCTGCTAACAGAAAATGCATTTGTCTCCTCCATTTCTTGCAGTAGTTTTAGTATTATACAACCTCAATCATTATTTATAAAATTGTGAGTACGTACACCAGGACATATCATGACTGAAGAAAGAGGACTGCAACTACAACAGCACTGGAACTGCACCAACTCCACTTCTTGTCATTATCTTTCCCTTTCCAGCATTTACAGTTTTCTCAAAGTTATACTGAGCTTTAAGATAATTGCTTGTTTTCAAAATGTATTTCTGGTCTAAAAAGCTAAAATATCTAAGTAAACTAAACTGATTGATTAAAAAGTCTAAGGCTCGTTCATAAGTTCTATGTTAGCAAGAGTCACCAGCATCTACCACAAGACAAAATATGCTCTATGGTAACACTTTTCATAGACTATCAAAAACAGGAAAATAAATTACAATGGATTTTCAGGAAAGCAAGCATTTACAACCATGCAAAATATGCTCTATCCTTTAATTTTCAAGCAGTATCTGTATATGGGCAAGACCTCAAGGTAGAACCCATAGACTGCAAAACATGCACCAAAAGAAATAATATAACATAAAACAATTCTTATACACTATGAAACACGCTTGAAACAAGTGGTCTTTGTAATCTCAACTAGTATTCTCCAGTAAAAAACCTCAGATGTTTACATAAATTTTTTAACATGGACATATATGTCATAAACATAAGCAACAATACCATGGTGTCTTGAAAACTGATTAACAACTAGTCTACATTAGAAACGCTGAGTTGTTGCAGAAAGTAATTTTGATTCCTCTCACCTCCAAAGCATAATGCAGAATATATTTTATAAAATACATTCTCTTCTCTCTACTTGCCTTTGCCTTTACACATCTTGTACTATGTTGTGGTAACTTTGCTTTGCTTTACCTAGGCCAGATAGACCTTTCCCTTGATATCTATTTCAACAGCTAGGTAAGAAAGCACTTCACTTACCTAGTCTCAACAGCAGAGACACAGAGATGAAAGCCACCGAATTTGATTTTCATCAACTGGGATGCAATCACTCAATTAACTACAGATTTGTGCTTTTAGCAGATAGTGCTACTTGGATGCTCAAAAGGTTTGCAAGATCATGAAATATGTTAATGGTCAGACATGAGGGGGTGAAAAAACTGCTGCTGATATAGTAAATCCTCAAAGTTGCTTTGTTCATACAGCCTTGTCTCTTGTCCTGGCATTTATTGGCTATTTTTTGGCATTTATTTGGATCTTTGAATGACTATGCATCTAGCAAGTAACACTGCAAAATGGGGATGTGGATTAAGTCTACACATATTTGGCAATTAAATTTCCTTTACTGGTTTTTAACCACTTCAGATGCATATTGAGTAAATATAAGACCCAAGTTCTGCAGATGAATGACCTTCACAATGAATGACCCTAGAGAAATGGAGGTAATTTTCAGTATGATCCTTTGATTCAGTTTAGGCTGATTGTGACCTTTTTTCCAGCTGAAATAAAAGCAAATATTTTATCAGAATCACCTAGAATTTTACTTTTATATAAGAAGACCAGGAAAAAGAACTTTATTGGAGTCTGGCTACTATTTCTGTGCCAGGACATCTGCTTAGGCTAATTAGCCAAGAGTACCTCTGTACTAACAAAAAAATACAAGAGCAGAGGGGAGGAAAGCAGGTAAAAGAATGACATCAGCATGAGTTCTTATGGTAATATACAGCATCATACTATGAAACTATGACAACAGCATATACTCAATTACTTTCTCAAAGGATAAGGTATTTACCTCCAACATACAGGATTTAGTTTTTCTCCTTTCTTGTATAAGGTTTTCATACAGTTCATGTGATGACTCTTGAGACCCCAGCCTCAAATTGGCTACCTGATCACTCACACACATACATCTTTTATTCCACACTCCAATTTCTGAAACTGAAAGGAGAAGGAGGGAGGACTGCACAGTACATGCACCATTTGGAGAACTGTACTTGGAGAGACACAGTTTAAGAGCTTCTCAGGTTACTAGCTCAGCCTCCAGAAGTTTCTTATCTGGTTTATACCTTCAGACAGCCCCAACCTGGCAGCATAATAAATAAAGCTTGTAAAACTGGTCTTGAAGTGCAACACCACAAAGTTCAGCCTTCAGGCCATTTAGCTAAGCCAGCTTGTGTGTGTGTGCATGTGAGCAGAACACTGAAACACAAAAAAACTGACAGATAAGGAGAAAGTTTTGTTGCCCTCTAAAAGTACTTGCAGCAGAATGAGCAGTCTTGGGATCCTTATACACAACTATGTCAACTTTGGGAATTAACATGTAGAAACAAAAACTGGAAAGAAAGAAACCTTCTCATTCTCTAAAAAACAGTGGAATTTACTCAACCTACTAGCATTTATCCCCACAAACAGGAAAAAACATGCAGCTGTCAAGCAGAGCAAGAACGTTCTACAGAAATAGTCTTGTATCAGCATGATTAAAACTCATCCAGAATCAAATTGATTTAAGACTCACAGAGATAAGAAAACACTAATTAAACACAGGTTGGCCAACATGTTTTGAAACATCATTTAGCATTTAATGCAGATCAAGTGATGTTTAAAAATATCTTAGTTAACTGTGGTTAATTCTACTTGGGAGTCTTTGCCTAAAGGTTTGTCTTGATTAGAATCTGAAGGTGCAAGTTACAACACGCTGATGGCTTTCTAAAGCTCCAGTGCACACAAGGCAGCAAGCGTTTCTAATGTGAGCTGGCTGGTCAAGCTGTTAGGCTTTTAACTTGCTACCACACAAGAAACCTACCCCTTGCATTTTTTCCATTAAAATTTTACCTCTTGGAATTTAGGCTGGATGCACTGAGGAAATCATCTCCTCCCGCTGTTCAAATATTCAGAACAGACTGAGGTAGATTGATGAAGGGCACTCATTGGCTTCCAGCTCTGTATCATATAGCTATTTTTGAGGAACCAACAGCTGATATCTACCCTGGCTGCTTTTCTAAAAAAGCAGCTGAAGAAAGATCTCTGACTGTTCCTCAGACTCTGCCGTGGGGCTGAATGGACAGAGATGGGGCAGTAATATCTCCAATCATGCCAGCCTGTCTTACAAGAGGATGTTTAACCACCATTTTAGTCATCACACGTGAGCTAGCACAAGGCATCAGGACAACATGAAGATTCATTCTGGCCTTTTCTATCCAAAACAAGTCCTTCATCTCCAGTTTCTAATTATAAACCTTGGGATTTCTCACATATGTGAAAGAGAAAAGAATTGCATCATCTCATCAACATTCACACACTACCTTGAAAACACTGCTCTTAAAAGACCTAGCACTGAAGGACATGGTAAGTCTTTCCATCAAGTGTTCCACAGCCAGGTGAGGAAAGACACAGCATCCTCAATTAACAGCCCAGCCTCAGCAGAACTCCAAGACATGTCTTATTCATAAAACTCAGGTAATAAAAAAGACATGATACTCCCTCTCTCTGCCCAAGGATAATACAACTTGGTGCTTATTGCAAAATTAGGAGGAAGGGTACCATCTAAATCAGACACTGAAACATATACCACAAAAACAAGCAGCTGTGGCATTTCAGTCAGGTGGTCATCTTGAGCCGCAGTCAAGAGAGAAAATAACTCTAGACATCTCCCTTGCACATACTTCCTGATTACAACCTTATGACAAAAACCCACCTCATTTTCACTGCTAGTATACATTTTAATTATTCCTTATCTTCCTAAAATATACTCTGTCAATCAAAAGCCATGATCAGAGACTCTGGACAGGGAGGGGAGGGGAAGCGAGGAGATATTTGAGCATGACCTTTTAAGATTTGTAATCAACACAGATATAATTAAATAGTCAAGCAAATACTCAGTCGCACTCTTTATTTTCTTGCAAAAATTAGTTGCACGTGTGTGGTCTCCTGTTCACTGTTTATTTATCTCTAAAAAGCAGATTAGCATTTTGTGTTTCAGAAATGAGAAAATTTTTATTGATCTAACTCTTCCTTTTATAACTTTATCTCCCCAATTATTTTCAACCAGCCATTAAATAAGAAAGTTTTGCATGCATCAGTACCTGAAGGTAGTGTCACTCTTAGGAGAGAGACTATTTCACATAATGTATGAGCAAAAAACAAAACCACAACAACAGATCTTGGTATTAGTACACATCTGGAAGTTAATCGAGCATTCATGTCTGTTGGTGCTTTCAGGATGGATTATTTTCCTTGCAGTATTACTGGGTTTATATACATATATACATCTATCTACCTATCTATATAGGGTTTTTTTACCCAGGAGTCAAAGGGTGGAGAGCACTCTCCCTAACCCTTGCTGGAGAAGGTCAGGGCCCTGCCCCAAGGCTGACTGCTTGGGAAATTACCAGTGCTCTCCTTTGGACAATCACATCCTTCTGTCACAAGTAACCTACAGACAGACATGGAACAGATTGGAGTCCTTTGCTTCTCACATGGACCAGCAGCCAGACAGCTAAAAGCTTGCCATCTACATTTTGCCCATGAGTGCAGGGCAGATAAGATGACAACATTCTAAAGGGTTAAAAGTGGAAAACAAAACAACATTAACAGGTCACTAAATCAAAGATACTTCTGCTTTATTGGAGTGGTTCAAGTTTCTGAAGGCAGACTGGACAACTGGCCAATATTAAAAATAATTTTGATTTTTGCCTTCCTCAATAAGAGACTGCCTTTTTAATTAATCTAGCAGATAATTTACAAATAGAGTGTAAAATCCTTGAAACTACTTTAGATAACTTTACATATTGGAAGGGACTGCCATCTTTTAAAAAGGCCATCAAAACATAACATAACCAGGATATTCTAGTTAAAAATTCACACTGGAAAATGGCTTCTACTTTCTAAAAACACTGCATTATCTTGTTATATTTTCCTTTTCTAGCTTTCTATAAATACTTTAGGTGTGGTTAGAAAACCATGGCTAAGTTCTTCAAGAATTTTTAGTTTCCGTATCCTGTTTAAGGCTGCAGCATATTTACATTAGCATTTTCTGAAGAATACACTTTATTAACTGCTAAGGCAAAACCCTTGGTGGTCTGCTTCTCCCTGACTTTGACCATTGCAATTTCAATAGTTTGCAAATTACTTCCAGATGGGTATCAGTTACACACACATGGAGAATTTTTTGTAACATTTATAAATAGTGCTAGAATCCTGCTGACATATGGTAAGTGTGCTATGTAGTGACATGCATGACAAGGCTGTGAATGAAGGTACATGGGAGCACTCAACCCAATGGGCAGATTCTGCCCACAGACAAGTCAAAATCTCTTGGTTTCTACCTGTGAATAATACTCTGATAGGACACTATCTCAAAGTTACAAAATCCCAGATTATTCCTGCAAATTTGATTCTTTGCTGGAGAGTAAGTTGCGTAAACATGGCCACTTAGTGCCATTTCTGATATCCTCTTCCACCTGGTCCCAAAATTGCCATTCATGGCACTCATTGGTTTCCCATCTGTTTCATCTGTTTCAGACCTGTCATTCTGGTGTATGTGCCTTGGATAATCCAGAACATCTAAAAACAGCCTGGAATGCATAACTGAAGCACCCGAGTTGCTTCCTCTTTGATGACGCAGAAGGCACCTCTGAACTGAGTAGCCAGCTTTTCCAAGTCTGGTACCCTGTTTCTTCCACTAGTGTTCATTTCAGGATTTGGAAAATGATCATCTGAAGTCTCTGCAGACTACCAAGTAATTAACTCATTGAAGAAATGACAACCACCACTTCAAATGGCTCCTACTGCACTGTTTAATCTCAGCCTCTCCATACATGCAATTCAGTTACCTAAATAATACATTCTAATTGCTTCTCATTTCCATTCAATTAAATTCTATTATATTATTTTGCAAAATTTGCAAACTCTGCGAAGGGCTTATCAAACACAGAATATGACAATGGCAGGGCTATGGCATGGTATGAAGATTAAGGTGTCTGGGGCTGTCTCCTTGATGGAGACAGACTAGACTGCATGGTGGGGGATACTTACTGGGTTCCCATTAGTTTGTGGGATTTTAATTCTCTTTAGTGTAATTCTTGGGAGAACTTCTCAATGAAAAGTGACTTCTAGCACAGATACCAACACCACATTAAGTCTTTTCTTTAAATTACTTTTCTTTGGCATGGACACTAACTCCCAGGTTTGTGTGCTGAAAAAGCAAGTTTTTTAGGGCCTAGCAGCCAGAATTTGGATCTGTTCAACTATAAATAAAAGCCAGGAAGAAACTCTTAGCAATGATAGAAAGGAAGAATTGTCGTTGTACAGCATGAAGTATGAGAGTTCAGTTGTTCCTGTTCATAATCAGTAAAAATAAAGAATGAAGTATTTTCATACCTGGTCCCATAGAGAAAAATGAGCAGAGAGAACAAAGCAGAAATGTGTCATATCAGGTGCTGGTCATTTCTGTTAAGGAGGAAAGCTGCTTTTGTTTGAATCCACTTTATTATATTCCCATTTAAGAATAATGTGAACTGAAACAAGGCAATCTGGAGGTGACTTGTGTCTTTGTTTGGGGTTTGTTGTTTTTTGGTTCCCCCCCCCCCGGAAGTTGCTTTAACACATCAAGTAAGCATGCTAAGAATGATTTAAAGCTTCTTTCACACACAGTTCTGAGCTTAATGATACCCTATTTTTTTTTTTTTTTAAACTGAAAACCTGGAATTTAGGGGGACAATGAGGTACATGTAGCAAATAGCTCTTAGGCAATAAGCACAACAGATGATGGCTGAAGGCTCTGCCTTTCCTCTTCATCTCCTGACTTACCCTAAGGTTTATGAAGTTACACAATATGCACACCCACCCATTAGGTTTTATTGCTTAATTACTTATTGGGGGAAAAAAAATGAAGTCTCCCACAGTCATCTAAGTTGGAAAAACAGAATTGTTTGAGTTGTTCAACTTCTGGTGTGAAATATGCCTATGAAGAATTAAAATAAGAAAAGGGGATTACAAATCTAGTCTCACAAAACATACAGACATACACAGACTATAAAGCACATATGGAATGTTGGCTAGTATATATTCTGAAGCCAACCAAGCCTTCCTAGGTCACTTGTTTTTTTTCCAATTGACTGCTCGTGCCATAGAGCCTTTCTCAAATTCTGTCAATTACACAAATGGACCATCTATTTTAATTCATAAAGCATTCTTGACTATATCACCGGTTTAAGCAATACCTAAAATCAGAGGGAATAAACCAGAACCTGTTAAACATGAAATAAGATATCACATACAATTCATCTGACATAAATCAACTCAACTGCACTTCACAGTTGTACTGACCCAAGTCAAAACTATTTAAGAACCATGTAAAATGGAGTTATTTAAGTGCATTAGTAATGGTAGCTGCTATGTTATCAGGATATAAGAGAGATCAAAATTCTAAGGAGAGGTGGAACACTTCATTAGAGCAACCAGCCAGGCTGAGGTGCAAAGAAGAAGCTTTCAGGAACCCAAGTCTTTCTTCAGAAGCAAGCAATCCATCTCTTATCAATTTCTCAGAATCTTTGTTCCAGTGAGGTGTGGCGGTTGTACTGGTTTTAATAGATAACCAGAGTCAAAGGGTTCAGGGCTTTATCTGCAGTTTTGCTACAGGGCTCATTTATACTTTTGCCGTCTAGAAACGGTTTTCATTCTTTTTTGTTTCCTCATTGGTAAAGTCAGAAAAACACTTCCCTATCTTTTAAGGGTGGTCTCTTCAGGAAAATGAGCTGTTCTTTCCCTAAGGTGATTTACTGAAAAACCTCTAAACACGGCATTCATAGTCCTAGTCTTGCCAAAGTCACAAATATGAGACAGCTTTAATTTGTACCTTAAATGCTCTTTAATATAAGAAATCCTACTTTGTCACTGAAAATATAAGAGTCAAAGCAAATTGCAGGGGTTTTGTCTTATCTATTGCTTAGAACTGGAAGTTCTCAAAGCTCTCTTGCAAAGGTTGAACCATTACCCTTACCTTCTCTTCACAGATAAGGAAACTGTAAGGCACATAAAAAGCACTTCTCACATAACAGTACTTAAAGTAGTAAGGGAATGTCAATCCTTCCTGTTTACTGACTCTGAAACCCAACCTAATTAAGGACTATGCTACTGAAAGCATGCTTCAGCTTTGCAAAGGCATCTTAGTTAAAACTTCAGCAAAATACTGAGACATGAGATCAAGGATTCAGAAATTGAAGTATTAGTTTGTCGGGGGTTGGGTGTTATTCCTTTTGTTCTTTTATACCTATAGAATTTTCTCCCATTTGTTTCGGGAGAACCTGATACTTATGAGTATTTTAGGAGACAAAGAGTTGGCCAGGCCCGGGG
>VXBQ01016174.1:10484-24643 GCA_013400175.1 Phainopepla nitens
GAGCAGGACAAAAGGGAGGTGGGAAGTGGGGGAAAAAAATTTCTGTCAGAAAAATTAAGAAAAAGAAATCCTGTACCACAGAATTTCTGATATAGGTCAGAATGGGCTTGTGAGCATTGCATCTGCAGCATAGAAGGACAAGAGAAGCCAGCTGCTCAGTAAAGGAAGCAACATCTATTTTACAGAACTTATGCAACAGCTATACCGTAAGCTCCTTCAGAAACAATGGTAATTACACAACTCTCGTGTTATCTTTGGATAACATTATAATTAGCATGTGTCATCACTCTAGCCATGATTAAAATAATTACTGTAAAAAGTCCCTTGTAAGTAGCATTTACTGTCCTGGTTTCCAAACACGTATAACATTATATTTTTTAAGTAGAATTGCTTTTTCTGTTCGCAGCTCAACTTAACAGCGTTTCTCCACCCACCTTCCACTTTATACAGCCATATGCTGTTGCAGCAAAACTTCAACATGTGTAAAATACTTACAGCTCTTCCAAATAGGGCAAGTTCTTGAAGGCATCTTCTGGTAGTCTTGTGATGTTATTCATGCTGATATCTCTGGAAAAGAACAAATACAGATTTATCAATAACCAGGAAAGGATTTTTACACTCTATAAAAAGTATAAGAAAAAGAAAGCCTCATCAGATAGTATGGTAACAGAAAAAAAGCTATTCTAGTGTCACACAGTAACATCTCTTTATAGAAATTTGCATGCTAAACTTTCAAGTCACTGCAATTTGAGAATTGGATTGCAGCAAAAACCTATAAAATGGGAAGTTAACAAAATAAAGTTTTCCAACACCTCTAAACAAAAATAATTACTCAGAAACTACAGAGAAGGCATGCATGGAAGAGGCTCTATAGTACTCTTCTCTCCAGTACTAATTTTAACCAACTTAAACTTATATACAGTTTTAACTCAGATGATTAAGACTACTCTAAAACCACAAGCATATGAAAAAAGAAAATATTGTGACCACCCACCACGCAAATTTTCATCCCACAGTGCCTTTAAAAAAAAAAATAATACCTGCATTAGGACTTAATAAATAGCTTCTGGCAAATAAGGCTTCTGAACAACTAGCAAAAATAGCAGAAACATGTCCTAGCTCTATGAGAGTATTTATTTGTTTTGTTTTCCTTCTACAAAAATCTATAAAGTCCTCGAGGTAATAGTTTTAAGCAGATTTCATCCTCAGTCAATGAGCAGAGGGAAGCTGGCAGCAAGCGCTTACATGATAGGTATGCAGACCTGTTCAGCTTTTTTCTTTACAAAGCAGCAGTAAGTGGCAAACTTGGGGCTATCACCTCAGTTTACACCTACACAATGATCACAGATAATCCAGTCCTAAAGCAAGTTATTACTCAATGTGAATAAAAACAGCATGAAAACAATTTGGTTTGATAATTAAACTCAATGTGTAACAATTCATGACATAATCCAAGTTCTTACTTTCCACTTGGTTACTGGTTTGGTTTTTTTAAGCATGTAGATAATAAGCAATTCAGTAACACTTGTTAGTAGAGCCTTCCCTGCTTGCTGTCTTCCACATGTTGTCCTCTAGTGTCTACATGCCACCTCCCTACATAATTTAGATGAAAAGCAAACAAACAAAGCCAAAGTCACCTTTTATCTCACTAATGGCCAACAAGTACCACTGAAGTTCCTCCATGACATTAACAAGTAACTGGCAACTGATCTGCGGCACCACCTGTGCAGCAGAGACCCTCAGGTGCTGCCAATGTAAAAACTGCGCTCTTACACTAAATCTAGCTGCAACTGTTTCTCTAAAATAAATGTTAATTAAAGAGTAGTCCAAAAACTTTGTTTCCCATTTCCCAGTGTAAACTTAAGGAAGTTACTCCTCAGCAGGAGTAACTAGGAGTGCTAATAGTACACTAACCTAACTCAACAGCACTGACATCAAAATAAGGTTCAGCATATACAAAACAAACCCAACTGTGATAACAGCTAAAAAAAATCCACTATGGTAGAAAAGACTCCTTCACCAAGCTCCAGAAGGAGCTGAACTCTAGATGCTTTATCCCCGGACTATACAGCTCGCATGCTTTAAGCAGTGTTTTGTGCCTTGGCAGCAGCCTGGTCACAGTACAATGTTGCTGTTGAGGACGTTTTTCTTCTTGTGCAGGAAAGTAAATAAATGTATCAGGTAGACCAACTGTCATCTGCCTGCTCCATGGGACACTGCAACTTCTATTCTCACACATTTCTCAAACTGTCATAAATACACACATTTCACACATCCAGGCTTGTCCTCTCCTTTCTAGAGGACTGCAAATCCACTCTTATTATCAGCTGGGAAGCATTTATGAATAGTGCAGAAGAGTAAGAAGAGAGTGGAGACCCTAATCTAACAGTAACCTGTGCAAGAAAATCACAACTCTCAAAAAACTGTCTCATAAAACCTTACTGTCATATGCACAATAATAAATAGTAGTGGTACAAATAAGTCAACACTACATAGCATCAGAAAGCACTGTATGAATACTTATGCATCACTTTGGCAAAGATTTTGGTTGCACCCACTTTTGTCGCACTACATGGTAGCTATTTTTGACAGCTGAGGTAAGGAAATCACATCCACCTGAAAGCAATGGTCATGAAATTTCCAGAGCTATAAATGCCCAATTTCAGAAGAGCCCTATGCAATCCTAAACAAAGTCAATGGAAACCATGCAGACACGCAGAATGGCTGACATACAAATTCAACAGAATTTTGGCTTTCTCTGGGATCTTAAATTAAGTAAAAATGTTTTTTCCCTGTAGCTTCAAGTGTTAGGCTCTACAATTTTAATTTGGGAAGTAGATTCTTTAGATGTAAACATGAAACTGATCACCTTATAAATGAGGACTTGAGAATCATCATCAATATTCTCAAATTCTACTGAAATATATTTTCAGTGAAGCTGAATTTGTAACAAAACCAGACAGAAACATAAACTGCAATTGTCTTTATCACATGAATCTTCAGGGACTGCTTATCATGATGCCTTGCTAAAAAGCTGACATTTTAATGAAGTTTCTGCATTTGCCTTCATTACATGTGATAGTAACTCTTATTAAATAAATAAGTCAATCTTTTTAGCAGTGATTTGCAAACTTTTGGGAATATCAAAGCACCAACTGTGAAAGTTTCCTAATGAAACATACGAGTCTTAAAACAACTCTTGTTTAATTAAGAACATTATGTAAAAGCAGCTTTGCTGATATACACACACACACGCATACATACATATAAAAAATAGTTTTTCTTTTCATTGCACTCTACAGAATCTTCTCAAAGAATGAGTTCACAGGCACTATACACTGGTAAAAAAATATTATGTGGTTCATGAGCAAGAATTTACGAACAATATTAGGAACACCCATGACTAAAATTAGATGACTTTAATAACTAGGCTCTATAAAGTTTACCAAGTAAATTGGGGAAGATACTCTTAATAACACATAATTAATAGAAGAATTGCAACAAAAATGGCAGAGCACAATATACTAAGACAAAATAATGACAAATCCCCAAAACCACAGTACAAAACAAAAACAGCCCTTGCTAAGTTTCTACCGTTTGTATTTTAGAAATAGTCATTTTACTCCTCCTTAACTTAAAAAAAATCAAGGGATCAGTCTATACAGTATCAAGACGGCTGTCTATTTAATAAATATAAGTATGCCCCTTGACAAGTCAAAGAAATCTCCACTGAGAAGCTGTCATACACCACCTGTTTCTCTACTAAAAAGCCCTCAGGTCTATACGCCCAGAAACTATTCAGGGTGCGAATATATTTTAAAAGTTCCTAAGAATGAATAAAAGAATATTAATACTATCCCAACCTCTAATAGTGTTCATGAGAATGACGCTATCAAGTAACAGAAGGATCATGTCAGCAGTTGTCTAAAGTCCCTTTTTAGCAGGACTAAGCTAGAAGACCTACAATGGATTGGGTTATTACATCCAGATATAGGACGCCTAAAAACAGCAAAACACCTGTAAACCTTTGACTGCCATCAAACACATGTGCACACAGAACTCCCAACAAACAAAACGCCAAAACCTCCACACATAGCCCTACATTTTATTGGTAAACTGAAGTTCAGACGCAGTATCTAAAAGGCTCATAACAGTTTTCTTGTTCTTCCAGCAAGTCCCCAGTATGGTCTGTCAGCCCAGCAAACTACACCTCTGACTTAAAATTAAGTTCAGACCCACATTTATATTTGGGACGTTTTCCCCAGAAAGTGCAAAACAGACACAACAGCTCTAAGAGATATAAGACTATGGTAATGCCATGGGTTTACACTGCAGATTCATCAGAAAAAAGGAAATCCCAAGGCAGACCTGCACCTTTCAGCAGGTAGCCATTAACTAGGTTTATCTGTACTAAACAGCCAAGCTAACTCTTCGCTCATTGACCAACGTTAACCAAGGCAGACTGGCAGATGCCCCATTCCTGGAAACATTGAAGGGCATGATGGGGCAAGAAGCTGGCATTGAAACTAAATATGAGCTGCCAAAGGGGGTAACCGATTTAGCAAGAGGCTGCATCTTGGGGGATAACATGAATCAAAGCCTTATAATTACATTTAGTTTCACCATTTCAGGTAGGAGAGATGTAACACAGAAAATAAACACACTCCCTCCTACAGTGCCATCCATGGCTACAGTTTTTAATGATAAATAAGGCTTCTTACACTCTGCCAGAAGCTTTGTCCTTCTTCCAAGAAGGTACTACAGAAAAGAATAAAACTAACTAAAATTAGTAGCCTGTAACTGTAAATGTTATTTCACCATCCCAGCTAATTCAGACATTAATTTTTACAGACAAAAGGTGAAAAGTCAAGCCACAGTACTCCCGCACTCATTTGCTGTCTCCAGCCTGCTCAAGCAGATTCTTTCAGCTTATTCTGACAACTACTTGAATATTCATTTCCAGCTGAGTTTAGCAAAGTTTCCTGCTTTCACCCAACACAGAAACACTTTAAAATCATTAAAAACACTTATACTGATTGGCAAAGACAGTAAAAGGAATGAAAACATCCCTCTGTGGATAACAAGCATCAAATGAGATCTCTGCGTTCTTGTGAATATGAAACAGTTAGGTTTTCCCCATTTAAAGCTGTTGTGTCCATTTTCCTTGGAAGAGGAAAGCAGCTTTGCCGAACACAGTAAAAACACCACACAGCATCACATCTCATCTTGCATAATGCCAGATATTTAATCATTTTTAAACTAACCAGCAGTGGAGACTTCAGAATATTAAACTAGAAAACATAATGCACTTAATTTTTTTATTATCCTCCTTCTGCAAGAATTCCAGTTCCTGATGTGAGGTTTTAGCTATTTGGATTTTTTTTTTTTTCAAAGATTGTTGATTTTACCACTAACCAAAGTTAAACACCTCCAGGCTTTAGGATGAGCAGAAATACTTTGCCTCTTTGATGGTAACTTACTAATTCTCTCCTATTTTAAAAATAGAAACTCTCATCTTTAAATAGTGGCTTCAATCACAGCTTTCACAAGTGGCATCACACAAAAGAGAACCACATGCAATGCACAAGCATGTCACAGTGTCTCCTGCAGGCACAGGTAGCCTTCTCCATCATTTTAGAGAACTGCCACTAGGAGCCTGACCCTTGTTAGATTTCTCTTACCAACTGCCACAGCATGATTCTCGCTAGAAAGAACAGATGACTAGAGATGATGGGAAAGGAGGAGTGGGATGATAATTCTTGCATGAGAAGAAAAGCTGCTGCAACAACAAAAAGGGACCACAACATGGGAAATACAGACTTTCTGTACAATAGAAAGGACAACAAAATTATAGATAAATCAGCCCAAAATATAAGCACAAAATAAAAGTAAAGTGACCCAAAATAACTGATGTGTATTGAAAAGGAAAACAATGCCAGTCTCTGTGAACTGAGGGACATTTAGCTGCAGCAGTCTTTTTTTTTTTTTTTTAAAGACAATAGCTACCATTCCTGACTGTGTGTACATTTTAGGCAAGGAAACTTTCCTCACAGCTCTGGTGTGCCGGCATGTCTCCTAAAACCCACAGGAGATGCCAGTGTTACACTTTCTGTCCTAGCTCACATTCTCCTCTCTCAACACTTGGATTCTGCACTGAACTGGGGGCACACACACCTTCCCACCACACGCATGCAAAGAGATGCTAATGACCTAAAACACACCGTTTTGTAGAAAAGGTCTTTTGCTTTTCTGTAGTTAAGAAATACTTAGCTACAGAAAAGCAAAATTAAATCTCAACAAAACCAAATTGGGATTGGCTGTTTGAAAGAAGTAAGATTGAAATTCACTGCTGTGCTTCCCAGCACTTTATTAATAGCTATCTCCTTTTGGGCTTTTTGACTCTGTCAGTTTTAGAAAAGAAGAGAGAAAGGGAAGGAACGAGATAGAAAAAGAGAAGGGAACATTGGTTGAAGGAAAGAAGATCCTGTTTCAACAAGGCACCTTTAAATTCCTATAAAACACTGCCTCTGAGCAAGATTAACCTGTTTGTTGATAGATAATAGCACGTAATACTGTAGGCTCCATTCAGTCTTTTCCAATGTCTGGGCATCTGCCACTGAGTTATTTAATTATAACACATAGAAAATTACTTAGGCAGAGCTATCTGTATTCAAATAAAGCCCTCCTACCTACTTGTACAAAACCATTAGGTAATAGGTCTTAATCTTCTATAAAATTCCCCAGGTAGTAACCACGATCCAGTTTCAGCAGTACTAGGAAAAACTGAGGCTGTTAATATTTTTAGAAATTACATTGAATAAGCCAGGATATTGCAAATGCACCTCAACATGATGCTGGGAAGTACCCAGCAACAATCAGCCATCCACTACCATTTGGACCACTGATAACATGGATAATGACCTGATTACATCAACACTGGTGAGGATAAAGACAAAGCAATGTATATTCTTCTTAGCATATGAGATCAACAGTTCTTCAGCAATTATCAAAAACAAAAAGATCAACAAGAACAAAAAACCCACAAACGAACAAACAAAAAGGACCAATTATACAGCTGCATGGCAATGGTCAGTACTTCAAGTTTTGTCCAGGTCATATCTGTGTTAACCAAGAAAACTTCCTGGTGTTGTGGCAGCAGGGAGAGGCAGAGATACTGGAGCCAAGACAAATGGGCAGGGGGAGACAAGAAATCAGAGAAACTCAAGGTTAGACTAATATTAAGTTCTACTGCAATGCTACAATCTTGAAGAAATACATTCAGTGCCCAACTCCTTGCAGGAACATGTTCACATGATGAAAACCAATGTGACTTCCATCCAAATCACAGCCCTCAGCAGCCAGTCTCATGGGAGAGAAGGAATTGAATTACATCTCTGGTTTAAATCTTTCCCATTCAACCAGTTCCTTCAGGATAGTGATAAAATCATTGAAGGGACAGAATAAATGAATTTGCATTAATCCTATCCCATATTTTAATTGTATTCAGTATGCAATGAAAGCATGGAAAGCCTAAAAGATCAGCAAGAAATTTTCAATTCTTTTAAGAAGAAAAAAATTTGGTAGTAGAGTTTTGGGTGGTTTTTTTGGGGTTTTGTTTTTTTTTTTTTCCTGATGACAAGAAGCAAATCTCTTCCAGAAGCATCACATCACAACTACAACTACTGCTTGGAATGGTAACTGTCTGCACTACAAATCCAAAGAGTGCAACTAAAATCCAAGTATATACATTACATGCAGATATGCCAACCCAAGCAGTGAGAAATCATGAAGAGGAAGAAAAGAGATACCAGGCAAAGATGATGTTCCTCCTTTACAAAGGAACCTATGCTTGGAAAGTATTTGAGTTTGCAATGATGTTTGAGTTCAAAATAATGCTGAGAAAATAATTTCTTACCTTTTATATAATACCTGCTTCTATTAGAGCAAAGTAGTAGTATAATACCTACACTATTACCTAACATTTCCATGGTGATAGGATCCCAGTGTCAAACTGGCAGTGTATTTAAAGTTTGCATTCTCTCCATTTCTGACAGTCACAACTACCAGTGCCCATCTTCTACTGGGAAGGGTCTACTGGGTATTCCATCAACCAGAACTCTGCAGTATTACCCATCCCTTATCTCCAATCCTTACTGCCATGTCCGGACACATTTGTTCCTCCTTATACTTATCTACTGTTCCTTTTAACATGGACAAAGCTGTTAATGACAAAAGGGAAGATTTTAAACCAACTTTTACAACAATATAGATTTTTCTTCTTGTTATTCCATCTTTCCCCAGAAATCTTAAGCATGCTTCTACTGCCTCTGACATGATCATAGAGACCTCCAAAACTTAAAAGCACAGAAATCTGTTCTGTACTCACAGGCCATTCTGGAGTAACAGAAAGCCTATGAGACAAGACATTTTTTCATTTACAAGCATGCTTCATTTTCCAATTCTTCCAGGAAAACACTCTTACAAAGAACAGAAATATCTACATATTTAAAGCCTTAGTCAGTATCTGCTGTGACTGGCTAAGTAAAACACAGGTTACATTCCCACTCAGCAAATACACTTGCCATTTTCTAAGTACTCATGCTATCTCACTAATGAGCACAAGGTCTTATCGTCTGTTGTTTGTATTGCAACGAGAAGCTAAGGGCCCTGTTCAACAATGGATTGGCGCTGTACAAATATACAGCTGGAGACACTCCTCACCCAGAGGAGTTTGCTGCCTAAATGCACTAAACAAACAGCATAGCAAGGAAAACAATATGTAGAGGTACATGAAGTAAGCTGTGTAAAATCACCAACAGAGCCTGAAGCCCCCTCCAGTTGATGAAGGCTGCTCCGATGTTCTATGCCCAGCTACTACCTGTTATGTCCTTTCCAAAAGCAATTAATTACCTTTCTTCCCCTGCTCCTTTTGTTTGTTTAACAGGGAAACAGGACAGGAGATTGTTCTGACAATTCTTGTCTGCTAGATATGTAGGTTCTCTACATTTGGTAGCAGCAGAAAGAAATTATGCTCTAACTTACATGCAACGTTTCCATTCACTTTTCTGTGGTTCTGGAAACTATGTGACAGCTCACGTGGGGATGAAGCACCTGACCTGATTTTTCATGGAAATAATCAAACTTCAGATCATCCACCGACCTTGGCTATTAAAGAGGATTTTGATTATCCAAAGTTTTAATAAATAGTGGTACACAGAGCCCTTTTTAATATTTTTTTTTAAGCAGCATATAAATCCTGTAGATTTCAGTAAGCTTTTAGCATTTTGTTGAAGCAGGACGTACAACATTTTCACTGGCAACAACCGAAAACCTGCAAACCTTCAGACAGGCCTGTTCCTGCAAGAGAAGTAAAATATCCCTCCTTCTCCCACCGTATCTCTTAGTTATTTCTCCTGCCTCCTCCTTCTCGTGTCACATCAACCTGTCGTTGTTTTTTTTCTTCCAACATGGTGTTTTACCTTTCTTTCAGACACAGTAACTAGCTCTAATGTGCCCTATTCATGTGCCAATCAAGCCATCATCAAGATCTTAGAGAGAACAATACCTATATGCAAAGCCCTATTTTGAACTGGTATTTGAGTCACTGCAGGCCAGCCATTAAGCAATCACACATACAGTTAATGGCTTATGCTGACACACGGTAGGGAATTTACCTAGAAAAAAATTCCACCGCATTATCATGAAACTGATCCCATCCTGGAATAGGAATATAGTGCAAATTAATATGCTCATCAGTTAATTTTTTAAGAGCCACACTTTGGGTGCAGATTACAGCCTAAAGGAAGTGCTTATTGTAAACTGGAGGAGGAAACAAAATGCATTTCAGTGCAGGAGTATTTCTTTTATGCAGAGATTTACACAGTTATAGATTATTTATAGCAGAGAGTAAAATTATGTATTATTCACAGTTTCATAATTATTTACTCTATGAAATACAGTAATGCTAGGGAATTGAGTACAAAAAAAATCAAACCATGTGACAGGCACTAATCAAGCAACCTGAGGTAAGTTTGTACCAAGATACTCCTCCTGTACCTATGAGTTTTCATCACAAAATGTGAATAACCAATAAGACCACAAAGAGGTCCACGGACAAAACCAGGTGGGAACTCAGATCATCCACATCTTTGGTCGGTAACCAATTTGCATGTCCTCCTATCACCCAAACTCCTGATAGGAAAGCTTTCAGCATGGTTACATCACAGCTACCCTCTGACTTGAGACGTCTTTAAAATAACTTATACAAAATAAGATCATCTTAGCTCAAAACATATGCATCTAAAATCATACATTACAACCATCTTTTTTCGCAAGACTTGAGATTATTTGTAAAAGTCAGTAAAGGAAAACAGAAATAATTCTACTTCTTTTAACTCATAAGTCTCCACACATAGGAAAAAGGGGAACGCAGCAACAGGTTACGCACTTCAGAGTTCAATCAACTGTACCCTGGCGATATATTTCTGTGATTGTTTTTTAATCAGATGCTGTTATCTGTTTTTTATGGAGCAGCAGACTCCAATGGTAATACAAGAGAAAGGTACTGAAGAAGACAGTGGGAACTTCACATGAAGAAAAAATGTTACATGCAGCTCATGCCTGTAATAAAATCAACACCAGAAAAATCTAAAGCAGTTTTATGGAAGGTTTATTTGTTATGTTTTAAATTTAAGTACACTTTTAAATAAAGTTTAACACTATTCCTGCAACTAAGTTAAAATAGGGTAGCATTGCCAGTGGCATCAATTGTCCTTACTATAATGTAGTAATATCGAATCATCAGAATCATCAATCACTGAGGTTAACTATGCCATTTTTAAACAACTCTAACTGATTTTTTAATTGAGTTGTCAGTTCGAGTTCTAATACAGATCCGTGTTTCAAGTTAAAACATATTGCAAAACTCAACACCAACACTTCACATATGACCAAGCTATAGTTTTGCTCATTACTACTGAGGAAGTTCTCAAGTACTTCTGCCTTATCAAAAACCTTCACGAACAACCATTACTGAAACACCAGGAACATCACTGAAATATGTAATCTAACCAGTTTAATGAGATCTGGGTCCCGTACGTCCCACCCCGGTCCCGCTCTCCCGCCACGCCCCGCCCCGCCACTGCCGCGGCTCAGGTTCCTGTTGCTTAACCACCAACACCTACAAGGCACGCTTCATTCCATTTCACAGCTTCAAGGGCAATTCCATAAAACTTAAACTGCCTTAATAGGAAAGTCGAGAGTCACACTCACCTTTTGGACTCCAAGGACATTAAATCCCTCTCCACCCAGCAACACTATTTTAAACAACAAATGTTTTACACCATAAACTCCCAGTTATAACTCCGGACACAGATCCAATGAGGTTCAGCACCTTGCCTTGCTGCAGCAGAGATACATTTCATGGGCTTAGACAAGCTGCTTTCCTTTCCAAGTCCAGCGTGAGAGAGAGAATATTTCTGCATCTCTGTGAGGCAGGATGAGGCTAAAGCTACCCATGTTTCTGAGTTATCCAGATAGAGCCTTATATCTGTTTACTGATAAAAAAGCAGTGATATCAATTCACACATATATTCATATAAAAATCTTCTGTTGCAGTTTCACTGTGTGTTTTTGCTCTGCTGCAAAAAGAGAACAGCTGTAAATCCCATTTTATAAAAATGACAACTTTAGTAACTCTAAATACTTTAAATTTTATTCATTTTCTTCTGGTTTATTTTGGTCTTCTAGTCTGTCCCACCCAATGTTTAGAAAGCAACCAGAGCCTCAAAAGTCTGGGCAAGACCTACATTTTTAGAAGGCTAAAACCAAAAAAATAGCAAAATGAATTGGTGTATGAACACAGTCACTGATACAAGGAAGCCAGATGACAAAATCTAAATGTTGCGCTTAGTCCAAACCTAATAGCTTTAGCATTTAAGAATTTTTTTTAATCACATGTAACATGTAATTTGGATGCAACTAAAAACTATTTCTGGCAAAAAAAACCACTCAAAATATCTATACTGTGGGAAAACTAAAAGCACATAGTACAACTTCCTAGTGCCAAAATAGACTTAACGGCAGCACCTGGAAGGGCCTTCTTACAACCAAACATGCTTTTATGTAGCTATTTTCAAGGTATCTTAAATAAGCTGATGAAGAACAACCAATTTTGATAAGATGTAAAACTTAAGTTTTGAAAATTTTTGGTCATCAACTATTGCACAGCATTTCAACATAGAGTAATTTCTACTTTATGACATTGAAAGGACTGCTATTTCTACGTTATGACAAGTCTGCCTGCAATTTCCATATGGCAGATTTTACGGGTACTAACACACAACCATTGTGTTTCTCTCAGGAAACTGTACCTTCAAAAAATGGCAAAGCTGCTGCCTATTGACAAGGAGTGTAGCTGAATACAAGAATCCAAACAGCCTCATCAGCCTTCCTGATCTGTAGTTATGATGGTTGCAGCAGTTTCTTTTTTCTGATTTAAGATCAATGTCCAAGTTCCTCATAGATACTTCCAGCGAACCTTAGACATGAATTAAAATGAAAGCTGCCCAAATCATCTGCCAGAACACTCTTAGAGAAGAGCTACAGATTCAGCTTCTATTTCAATACTACAGGACTGAACAAGGGACATCAAGGGAGTATTCAAACTCAATTTTATTTCTTCTCATACAGTGTACAAGGAATTATCTTGTTATTATCTAACTTATCATACAGCTAATTATTTCATTTCAGGAAGCCAAATTCATGTATACTTTTTGCCTTATGAAAAAACACACAATTCTTCTTGGTTACTTCCCTGACAGCCAGGCTGCTTGCCCATTCCCTCCAACAGGCAAGACCAGGCCCAGGAGAATCGCCCTCATCACTAGCCAGTTGCTGCTGGCATTATGCAGACAACTGCACAGCCCCACACGTACACATCTCTCGTTCTCAGGAATTTGGCAGAGGCACAACCCTACAACTGACACTGGCCCAAAAATGACAAGTGCCTCAAGTCACATCCTCTAAGGATTCGAGAGCCTCAGACAATGCTGCCTGCACCACGCTAAGCTTATGGGGGCAAAACTAACTTCAGTCAATGTGGGTTAGCAATACAGTAGAATCTGGCAGGAGCAAGGAGGTCTGTGGTCTGTCTGTGGGTAATAGGCCATTCCACCAAAGGAAAAAAAAAAAATCTATTAAGGAAGATAATCAGTCTGGATGAAGAGAAACCAAATGAAAACATAAAAACTTCTCTTTATTCACCAAGAGATGAAGGAGGAATGTACACAGCATTTCCACTTCCAAAGGTCTGAGGACAAAAGGCAGACACTCTTCTCACCTGCAGCAGAAAGCCACATAAGTTGAGGAACATCACCTTTGTCCTTTTGTTTAATACTATTATTGTGAACTATGCCTAAATGCAAAAAGGCTAGCACATACAGCCCACCTCAACCACTGACAGGCCTAATGAGGAGATAACATAAGAAGTCTTCTAGTCTAACAAAGTCAGATCAACTCTGAGACATTGGCCCTTGCTCAAAATTTGTCCCTAACTGGAGGAGACTTCTCCAGAATCCCAATAGTCAGAAAACCTGGTTCACAGTCAACTGAGTCTCTACGCATTTAAACTAAAACTACTGAAACTAAGAAAATTTGCAGGGAAAAGAATACATTTTTATTTATAAAAGAAAGTTTGAGGAAAAGATTTTTAGAATGGACTGGACCAAACAACAGAGATATGGAAGAAGGAGTGACAAGTTTCAGGCACAGAGACACTTTCTGGGGTCCTTAATCGTATGCTGATGTGTTTTGCTGTTGTAGGGCTTCCCATTAACCTGCAGTGGTTGTCCCTCTATCATTACTGCATACAAAGGAGCCAGCACAGCCTGAGCTGGCAAGTCGTAAGAGAGTTAAATGCACACTGTACACAAATTCGAAAAACTCTACAGTTAAAATCAACTGCAATTTCAAGGTAAAAAAGCAGTAAGAGGAGAAAAATAAATTAAAAAAACCTCACTCGTTCACACACTCACAGAAAAAGATGAGTACACTGCTAGCATGGGGAATCCAGTCCCTCACATGTTCCCATTCCCTGCCAGCATATTCACAGCAGTTTTCAATAAACATCTACCCAAGTCACTGGAAGGCAAAAAAAAAAA
>VXBQ01016174.1:24657-48751 GCA_013400175.1 Phainopepla nitens
AAAAAAAAAAAAAAAAAGATCTGTTTTCTTTCATACAATTACACAAAAATAACTGTCATCACAACCATCCTTGTGGTAGAAGACTCCGTATTTGCCTGCAGTGAAACCCGTCTGCAGTTGTCCTGTGGAAAAGACAGTCAATAATTGGTTTCTTTCACCTCTGTTAACTATGAACAAAAGTGTCATTCAGCTCCCACAAGGATAGAAAGCACGAATGGATGGTCAGCTCTCTGACCCAATGGGCTGGAATAACAATAACCCTGTAGCATTTTCTTTTTCCTTTTGTTTAGACTTTCAAAGCCCTTAATTAAGTCCCTCACAAAGCACCCCTACAGGCTTCTTTCAATAAGGCATTACACGCCTGTTTTCTTGTATTGAAAGAAGAAAAGTAACAGGGATTTCTGAAACACACTAAGCAGTACACACAATTTCCACGTATTCACAACTGAAATACCGTTACATTTTAACTTTTAAATATTACCATCAATAACAAGAAGTTCAAGCTTACTATGCTCACTTTTTGCTGTACATCCCTTGCTAAATACAGGTAGTGATAAAACTAGCCTATCTGCAACGGCTCGCTTAAACCCATCACAAGACAGCAGCTCCCAAAATGAAAGTATGTAGAACAACGTATATTGATGAAACATCCCTGGTCATCCTGAAGCAGACAGCTGAGAAAGGACTGGGTTGACATTGCACATGATGCATCAGCATTGTCTGAAAATAGAGCTGGTGAAGGCTAAAGCATAAACCCTGCTATGTAATTTGTCTCTCATACAATTAAATATATACTTGCATTTAATATAATGAAGGTAATCTGTACTCCACTATTAAGGACCAAGCTGATGTAATATTGATGATTGTGTATTAAACAGGACATTTGAGGATTACATCTGCTTTTCAGCAGTGTAGGCAAATTCTGTTTGACAGAAATGCTGTAGAAACTTGTAATATTTGAGCCACGAACATGAAACAAAACAGTTTTAAGAAAACACCATTGAAACATCATCCTCATAGATGCAGGCTGGCTGGAGGAAACCTAGTCATCTAATCCCTTCCCACTCAAACCAGTCAAAGCAGCAGACTAATGTGGTCACCGTTTTTTGAGTGGCATCCAAGGCATGTGGTGAAGGGCTCGGGACAGGTAGGGAGTACAACCACCACTTAACAAAGCCATCACCTGCCCAGCCATAGTCCAAACCCTCCAGTTGCCTCGCCCCATTATCCTGTAAATGCCCTTGTCCTGTGAATGCAAGCAGCTTCCCCGCGGGAGACTGGCCCAGCCAGTCCAGCCAAAAACTAGAATCATTATCAGAATCATTACCAGAGGATATTTTTCACATCAAAGAACCACGGGCTGAGGCTCTGGTAATCTCTAAAACACCTTCTCCCCTGAAAGAAAACTGGAATAGTCTTTCTGCAACTGACAGAAAACCCCAAAACAAGAAGAACAGACAAAAACATTTTTATTACAAACACCAATCTGAGCATATGCAAAAAGCAGTCTTAAAATCCTCTCTACACCACCTACGTATCAGGCAGGCACTCTTTAACAAGCACCACATGCTATAAAGAAAACTGTGTGTCTAGGCAAGACCTGGGATTGTTCAGCTTGGAAAAGAGAAGGCTTTGGGGTGACCTAACTGCAGCACCTGAAGGGAGTCTAAAAAAGAAACAGAGAAAGACTATTTACAAGAGTGTGTACTGGCAGAACAACAGGGAATGGCATCCAAATGAAAGACAGTAGGCTTACATTAGATATTACGAAGACATTCATTACTGTAATGGTGGTGAGACACTGGAACAAGTTACCCAGAGAAGTTGTGGGTGCCCCATCCCTGGAACATCCCTTGTTCAAGGCCAGGTTGGATGGGAGTCTGAGCAACTCTAGTTGGTCTAGTGGAAGGTGTCCCTACACATGGCAAGGGGGTTGGAACTAGGTGATCTTTAGTCCCTTCCAACCCAAACCATTCCATGATTTTATGAAAACACAACTACAAATCAACGTAGACCCTTCTATTATTTTTTTAAATAATAAAAAACTTTTTTTAATTTTTTTTTAAATACACCAGAGAGTCAGCTGCTTGCAACTCTGTTCATATAATCAAAGAAGCAACTTTCCTTTCAGCAATGGTAAACTAATGGTACTTAGTGATTTTGCTTTTCAAAGATAAGATGGCCTACTTAGGTATTATATACCAAAATCTCTTTCTAATCTTACCTTAGACCACTGAATTAAGGCCACAACAAATAATACATAACAACCATCTGTCCTACATGGTGTTCCTGTTTCCTCCTTCTACAAGCAAATATGATGTAACAATACCAAAAAAAAAAGGAGGAAAAAAAAAACATAGCAATGTTTGCAAGGCTTGACTTGAAGGCCTAACTCCATGCACATACTTTTGGAAAGCCTATTCACAAACCTTTATTAGAATGTCTCATATCACTGACCTTAACAGAGTTCAATATTGATAAAGAGGGAATTTGCAGTCAAGTTCTGTTACATTATTGACAATTTCTGTGATTACTTACCATAGCAGATCAGGAGGAGTTCTTCTCTAGCAGCAAAGAGCAAAAAAAGTAATTTACATTCTAAAACCAAGCATGAAAGCTCATCCTAAGTGCATCAGCCACAATCCAAATTTGTATCAAGTTGATAAAAATACTGCTAGAATATCTGATAAAACTGCAATATAATGTGAGAATATGCCATTGCAATATAAAATAAAAAAGTATAACAAGACCCTGAGGGTGAGGCTTTGCCTCTCACCAACTGCATGGCTCAGTGTCCAATCTGCTGTTGTCAAAAAACATACACCTCCCACCCCACCCAAACAACAACAACAACAACAAAAAACCTCAAACAAAGAAAAACCAAAACAGAAACTACCAACCAAACCAAGCAAATATGGCCATAAACTAAAACACAGAAAGTTTCACTGAAGTAGCAACATGGGAAGTACTTTACATTGAGGGCGGCAGAGCACTAGAAAAGGCTGCCCAGGGAAGTCAGTGAGTCTCCCTCTGGATACATTCAAACCCCACCCAGACACACACCTGTGTCACTTGCTCCAGGTGACCCTGCCTTGGCAGAGGGATTAGATTGGATCATCTCCAGAGGTCCCTCCAACTCTAACAATTCTGTGAAAAAAAATGAAACCAAACAAATACCCCAAAACTGCTCAGATATCAGAGGCACCCACAAACATGACTATTGGTTAGCAATTGCATCTCAAACTGGGTAGTTGTGCTAACCAAATTTAGTAGGACAGCTCTGGACTTCTGGATTCTGCCCTAACGAATAAAATTAGTAATATTTACTATTGCTGACTCAATATAAGCCAATAAAAACTTTGCATATTTTCCAATTTTTAAGGAAAATGTATACAAACATATGAAATGTTTCACAAAAACCCTCTACCAAAAAGAACTGATAACTATCACTTGCAATTATAAAAAATAGGTCAAATAAGCACTTATTACTAGTGATTTTCTTGAAAAGATTAAGTTACGTCTCCAGTTTAACTTTGTTCTCAGTATTTAAATGACTACACCTATTTAAAACTGACCAGATTTTAATCATTAAACTGTCAAAAAAAAACAACAACAAAAAAAACCTTACTTAATTCAAACAGAACATTTCAAGTATTCACATGAAAAACAAAGACCTACCACATTAACTACCTGGTCCACACTCTTTGCAACAGAGATTAAGGCTTGTTAACTTTAATCATGTACATATATTCAATTTTTATATAAACATCCAATTCATGTCTGATCGAAAAGCAAGCAACCCACAACAGGAGGCAATCAAATAATCTGCATGTATTTCTAGCTTGCCTATAGACAGAAATAGTATGTGCATTTTCCCAGCAATATGCATTTTACAGATAAACTCCAACAAATAAACTTGGCTTGTGAACACTTGTCTCTTTGGTTGTCTCCATATGACAAACATGGACATATTTTTACATCATCATAGCTATTCTATAGGCAAGGAAATACATTCTAGCTCTTACCTAAAGGCCACTGACCAATGTAAATTCACATTAAGACAACTATAATGGATACAAGGTGGACAAAGTGTATTCTTCCAGAACTACATTAATAACATGATCTGGTTTGTCTTGTTCTTGCTTATTTTGCAGAAGTCTGGTTCCTTCTGCCTTGAAAGACAATTAATTTTACTGGATCAGTAAAGCAAGGCCAGTAAAACCTGCCATGCAGCTTGAAACCTGCTCCTAACATAGACACCTTTAAGCTATTGACACCCTGTTTCCTCACTACCAATTTAATAATTTACTTCCATTAACACACCCATTTTTCCGATTTACCACCAGCAAAACTATGAAGATAACATTAAAAAAAATTAATTAATACCCTGAAAGTTAACAGCATGAAAAGGTTTCTGTTGAAAGTGGGAAACTGTTTTTAATGCAATAAATGAAATAACGCTCTGCAATTACAGTGGCAGATTCCACAATAAATAACAATATATCTTACATTCACTACCCAATTTGAAAAGTGTAAAGCAGATGCAGTGATTTATTTTAGATTTTAGTTGAGGGACAGGAGATCAGATTAGGGGAAAAGGTGAGGAAATGTGCAGCACATGATCACTTTTTGTCTGTTTTTGAACAAACACCAGGGTATAATGAAGAAGTCGATTTTATTTAAAAACATACATAGCTTTGTCAAGTTAAAAGTTTTTATTTTTTCCACATACACAAAGACAGTTAACTTTACAAATATCTACTGTCATTAACAGTAGAGTTAAATAATTATTCCATATTCATAAGAACACTAAATATTCAACGGTTCAAGACAAATGGAACCTTTTGCTACTTTTAATTATACTTACCACAAAATAGTTAAAGGACTATTTATAGTAAACATAGTAGAGAGAAGCAATCCATCCCTGACATATCAGATTGTATTTTGTACAGCATACAAATGAAACAGCTTTTAGAACAAACTCAGTATCACCAGTTCAAGAAATTCTCTCTGCTAACTACTACTGAATTCAAATAAAAATCGTTTTAACAAAGAATGTCTGCACTTTAATCCTGCTGGTCTTTATTTACTATTTGTATTTGCTTTTCTTTCATCCATACTATGTATTAAGAAGGTCATTATGGAAGGCAAACAGGATATAATCCTGAGAAATTTCCACAAGATTAAATACGCATTTCTTTCCTACCACAGGAGCAATCTGTCTGGCAGCATTGCATCACATTCATTTTATAAATACATTTTAATACTCTATGACTAAACAGCTGCCACCAGAAAGAAATTATTGAATTAATGGATGTTATTAGGTAACTTAAATGTCTTTTCCTTTGTACCTGTATTGCCCCACTAGAGTATTGAAGGGCAGTGAATTGGTACTTTCCTGCTGAACTCATAGGGCCTTTAGTTAGGGGAGTAATGTTTAGAGCTTGCTTGTTCAGTACATCTAGTAGTTTACTTTCTGCAAAGTGAAGCTTAACATGCTATTTAAAAAGTATAATTTATGTTTCCAAGACAGCTCCAGTCACTGCCTTGTTAAAAGTTGCTTACCAAGCAACTGTGTTTCTCCAAACAAACATGCAGAAGCATAAAGGGCAGTAAAGGTAATTACTGGAAGGAAATCTCTCCCTAGGCCAGAAAATAATAACTAAGCTTGCGTGTATTAAATCACATGGAGAAGTGAACACTGGAGCAACTGAGTGTAAGTGATAGCAAGACTTATCTACAATCTTCTTGAAAAGAAATTAAGGCAGGGATAATATAAAGTGGGACTGTGTAGGCAACATGAAGGCAATATCCGCAAACTTCATTCACAGTTCTCTGTATAAACGGTCACATTTTGCCTTCTATACACAAACACGCTCCCCATAGCAGAGAAAACCTTCAAGAACCCAGTAATTAAATGAGTGTGCTGAAACCTAAAGCAGTGAAACTGCATTCTGCAATTCTGGATTCAACACAGTTTACTTATTCCTCATTAATCTCTCCACAAATGTTATCTTCGTAACAGCTAAAAAAGCTTAAAATACGACCAAGACCTTCAATGTTTAAGATGCTTCTTGTGCTTCATTCACCACTTTGTCTAAATGCATGCAACATATGGCAATAAGCATGCTGAGTTTCCAGCCTAGTCCTTCCCTAAAAGCCTTGAGCTATTGTGTGAAAACTTAATGAAAGCTACTTGCACTGAAAAGCTGGTAAAGAAAAGCTGTAACAGAATCTCCTCCTTCCAAGTTTCACACCTGGAGAAAAGAGCCTTTCCAAGACATCAGCAGTGCACTGCTGTTGCAGACAAGATGGCAGCACAATAGGGCCTGTGTTTTTAACTGCACATGCAGTGATTATTTGCTGAAGTTTCTTGGGTGATTGGCATACATTCTCTGAAATTATACTACGTGTTAACTGCTTTTAAAACACAAAGCAAATATGGAGCAATATCCTGTATTTCTAACATCCTATGCACTTCAGGGAGAGCTAAACCAAAGACCAACTATTTAATAGTGACAGGTTAAGAAGTAATCCCATTTAAGGCTATGCTTATATGTTTGAGCTCCCAAAGGAGTTGAGCAACATCTATAATACTGACAGATCTTAAGGCTTTCCCAACAGTTTTGCAGATATGAATTAAGATATCTACTGTCAGCCTCAAAAGAAGCATCTGCTAGCACTGTTCTTGCTCTAAGAACCTGTCTCCTTTACCAAACATTAAAATTTTGTAAATCACTCTTAACTGTTTTAGCAAAGCCCTTAGATTAAGTTGTTAAACCAGATATCTGTATGTTCCTGCAGATTTCCATTGATGTACAGTAGAGCTAAAGAGAACTCCCCACTACCATACATAAAGCTTCTCCTTCAACACAAACATAAGCAGAGCTCAAATTCCAAGCCAGGGTGCTACTACTCAATGGTTTTTCTTTCTTTAAATTAGAGATGCAAAATACTTTTAAGACTGAAAATTGTCATATGCAAAACTACCTCTACACTTTGCTTGTTGATTCAAACCGAGATTTGTAAGTTTTCTTAAGAAACTACTATTCAATTTGATAGTTCAAGGAAGGCACCAACAACTAAAACTTACTTATTAGCACATGGGATGACAGTAGGCACTACATAATTCTTGCTCTTTTCCTCAGTAACAGCACAATGCAACTAGTGTATCATCTTTTGAAAGAAGTGGATTTTTCTGAAATACGTACATATATATCATAAACACTGTACAATTCTCAGTTTCTCCAGTGAAGTTTCTCCACTTCTGCAAAGTGTATGTCCTGATCCTGTATCTCTGGCGCTTGCAGGCCAGAGATGAATCAGAAGCTGCCTATTCCCATTGAAGATGCCAAAGGACAAACTGGTGGGAAAGTCAATTTGCACAATTAAGTGGCCAATAACATCAATCTTGACCTTTTTATAATAAAATAAATCAGGCTGGGCACCAAATTCACTGAGGCAAGTTCAATGAAAAATGTCATGAGGGACAAATTTTATGTTTACATTATTATTCTCTTGATGGTACTGAATGTACCCAGACCAGGTGATGCACTTTGCCAGAAGGACATAGGGAATATATTTGGTGAGGCAAATACCGAGGGTATTTGAATAGTTATCTGATGTTTGTCACAGAATTTCTCCCATTTATGCTATTAGGGGAAAAAAAGTTATTTTGTGTAAGTGAAGATACAATCAAAGGGCAAGCAGTCCTTCTCTTAAGTGGGATGTCAGATATATTATTGTTTTAATGCTAGCCTTTTTTGAATACATAGACTTGTTTTACTGGTGTCATTGCTCAGGAGAGTTGAAGAGTTTTAAGGAGGAAAAACCGGTCTTGCTGCAATACTGCAAAGTATTCTGCTGAAGAAGTAAACAGCTGCCACTTATTATCCCAAAAACAAATTATATCCTTGCTTAATCCTCTTGAACACTAAGATATCGTATGCTTTTGGTCTGAAAACTAGAGACCTGCCTTTGCAGTAAACCGGTTAAAGAAAAACAACACATAAACAAACTAGTCGAAATTTTTGAAAAAAATGTCAAGCAAGAGCAAGTAAATTTGAAATAAATGACTGACCTGGTATTGAAGAGATATAATGCCTCCAATAAACACTTAGCCATAGTAATACAGAGCCAGCAGATTTGCCCTTGCAAAAGACATGGATTTTCTACACCCAGCAAGACTCACACTAGGTTCTGTAAAATATTAACAGTTTGGTAAATATTAGCCCATCCACTTCCATTGTTTTGTTTTTTTTTTTTTTTAATCTCAAATGTTAAAACCAACAGCAGTAAAAAATTTACCAAAAGGCAGAAGCCTGTGCATCAGTAACTATATTCTCAGAACAGGACTCTACAATGAATCATTTCCTTTTCTCTCCCCAGCTAATTCCAGGAAGGCCACCAAGACCCCAACAGGACACCCAGCACGGTGAGCATTTCATGTCTCAAGAGAGCAGCTACTAGAGTGATAAGACACTGGCTTTGCAAAATTCCCTTAAAGAACGTGTAAGTCTGGCAGCTATCTTCCAAATAGTGCAGAGCTCCTTTCAGTAGGTTAAAGGATTCCAGATTTGCAGGAGCAGCTCAAAGAACTGCTGAGAGCACTACTACAGGCATATCCTCCCAGTCTGGGAAAGGTTTCCCCCTAGTTAAAAAAAACAACATATTTCTAGGGCATGAAAAAGATGACAACATCTTCACAGCTTCTACATGCACAAGTGGTGTGAAGGTCAGATTCACCAGTTCTGCCAAATAAAAAAACACCATGCATGTTTCCAGACAGAATGACCCACTGCACCAGAGAGGCCTGCACTTTTAAGTCACAAGTTTCACAGTCTCTTCACTTTTCCAAATGAACAAACTACATCTGCTACTAATCTACATCAGCATTTAGAAAACAGCAAGGAAACTTCTCAAATAAGAGTTATTTTTAAAATAACATGAGACAGTTTTGAAAAGGACAGTCAGGATATTCCACATATCAAATTCTAGTAACAAAGAAAGGACTGACGCTATACACCTTCTGTCAAGGAGCAGCAAGCTTCCCCAAACATCCTTTCCTGACTTGCACCATCTCCTCCTCCAGCAACAGGAGCAAACTGTCCTGCTTTCCTGCCACAATGCTTTAGCCTTGAGTGCAGGAAAAACAAATTCTCACTTTACAGGCTAACACACTGCCATGTCCTGGTTGGATAGCAAGGAACTGCAGGTGCCATTTTGTGCTCTAAAAAGAGAAGCAATAGGCACAGGAGAAACCAACCCCCAGGTACATCCCAGCAGGACCCATACCTGCGCTCATGTCTTTTGCATCTACTGAACACCAAATACCAACCACCACAGTGCCCAAATAGTTGAGAAAAAAACACAGTATAACATACAAAAGAATGAAATGCAACCACAGTGAACTCTACTGCATCATCTCTGGAATACTTTTGCAATGTATTGCATTACTGCAATCCCAAAACAGCATTGTTCTACATCTGGAGTTCTTGTGCCACCGCAAAACAGTGCTAGGCAAAGCACAACAGCTTCAGCAAGAGCATTTTGATTGCTCACAGCAAACCATATGGCTAGCTTACCAATCAACTGTGAAGTTTGAAGCCCCCAGCCCCCTGCCCTTACAGCCCTATACATCGCTTTCAAATATGGGAATGAAATAGTTCTTATGTTTTCACTGTCAGTGACATGCCTATTGAAAGCACAGCCATGCTGCTCTCCCCACCAGGGCAGTGGGTCAGGCTACTAATCTCTAACTATGGAGATGTCACAAAGGTAATGGCAAAACTCCCAAATTAAAACACATTTTTGGAGAGCAAACTATAAAATATACAACTGTATCTGCAGCATTCTTATGCTAAATTTAACAGGTTTAGGCCTTCCCTGCGTACCACTGAAATTGCACATTCATTTATGATTCACTACTAATAATGTAACTATTTTAAAGTCCAGACATATTTGCTTAAAAGTATTAGGGTGAAAAAAGTCCTTGAAAGACCTAGCATTTCACCACAATTGGTGGGGAGAGAAAAGGAGGAGGAGTATCACTTAAAAAAAAAAAAAAAAAAAGAAAAAAAAAAAGAAAGAAAGGAAAAAAAAAAGCCTTCATAATTCAGTAAGAAAATGCTCAAATGAGAGCTGCAAAATCAACTGTTTACTCTCCAAGGACCTGACTTCTGAGGGTGCTCTCCATAGTCCTCTCAACAACTTCACCTGTCTTTGGATTTTTCTTCATTTTGGTGGGTTTTTTTCAAGGTAAATAATTAGCACTTGCTCTCTTCGAAAGAAGATCTTTTTTCTGCCCCCTAATCAGAACCTTCTGTGCAACTTCAATCCCGTGTTCCAGACAATAATGATTTGAGGCTCCGCCTTCATTTTTAATGTAAAGCATGCAGGACTTAGTTACTACATTTGAAAAGAGAAGTGATGGTGTTCCTAGTTTTTGCAACATTTTTCCTATTTCTAAGGAAAATTTTAACTCTCATAATTTTAAACTTTAATTTTGATTTTAGATTGAAAACAAAATGAAAAAAATTCAGACTCAGAAATTACTTCAAGTATATCTTTACTGTGAAAAATCTTGAGGCAGAGTTGTCAAAAGTCACTAACCACTGTCTCCATTACCTAAAGGTGACCAAGCTATAAATGAAGATTTTTAGATACACGTATTTATCCATATTAGATTTGAACATCAACAAAAAAATCCCAATATTCATGCACACTAAGCATCAAATTTCAGCAACAAATCTTAGGTGTTTTAGAGTTATCTGACATTATACCAACAAACATCTGAATACATTTAAAACTGCTATGACTTGAGAAACACAAGAATATCTTCTTCACAATTGAAAAAATTTCTTATCTTCCACACTCTCATTACTTCATATGTGTCCTTAATGAATTGCGCTCATCAGATATAAATGCAAAAAACACACAAAGAAAGCCTAAGGAATTAATGTTTATTTCTGCCATGTTATGGAGACCATTCTTCCTTTAAGAAGACATCAAATCAAACAAAACATATTTCATAATATACCTTTTAGTAAGTTTAAAAAAATAATGTTCAAAACTTAGCCAAAGTTTTACTAACTCCAAAACATACTGATTGACTGGAACAGGTCACCGAACAAAATATTACTTCCTTTTAACTCAGTAAATAGCAAATATAAAAAACAGGAGGAAAAAGAGGCTAATAAAAATTCCTGAAGTGATACTCTTATTTTCCAAAATCAAACATAACCCTTACAAATGTCACATCCACCAGGGAATATATATCAACATCACCTGCTCAAAATTAGCTTCTTTATTTTTTAAAAGATGTTATCATATTGTCTGACATAATGCATAATGCCATCAGTTGGCAATTACCCATTCAAGTTCAACAGCAGTTTTCAGACACCAACTTTAAACTGTTATTTTTGAGATCACTACAGTCCTCTCTGTGGTTTCCTAAGAGATGTATAATATCATTGTGCCTTCAAATTCATGGTGAAGCTGAAATACTGATTTCCCTTACTCTTTCAGCAACAGGAGTATGTCTCTGGGAAGTGGAAAGTGCTGACCTTGTCACAATTCTGTAACAATTAAATAATTCAAGAGTAAAATAAAATGGATTTTACTATGTCAAGTATGTATTTTAAAACAAATGACATACAATTTGAAAATATTGTAAACTTTCAACTCCAGCAAAACTCACTGACAGGAAAAGGAACGTAGTACTTAAAAAAAAAAAGAAGGCAAAAAGGTCAACTGTTTTGCAGGTACCTCACAGGCCATTTCTTCATTATTTAATTATACTTTCCAGGTACCCTTTTATCTACTGCTGCATGTTTCCAGTTTGGACCTACCAACTTTATTTGGAACAAAAGTGAATGAATCTGGGCCTGATTCTGAAAGAAAAGCTCTCAGACATTTATAGTGAGGACAGTATTCATATAGTAACATCAAGATCTTCCTCTTCTCTGTGTGAGCTCCTGTGACAACCATCACTGCATGCGACTCCACATCAACAAAACCAGTTGCCCATCTATCAGCAAAGGAAATATCAATAGCTACCTTCACTTTTTCAGCAGGGTTGTGCAGGGCAAGCTAGTGGTGGGAGTGCGTTGAGAACCAACATCACACAACCAGAAATCTCTTTTCAGACCAAAGTTTGAAAACATCTTATCAGAAACTGCAACAGTGCCTGAAAGGCAGATATGAAAAACCATAGAAGAGTATTTCTCCGTAGCAAAATCATAGGTCAGTGTTGAAGCAGATGGTGAATCTACCAGATGGAGAGGATGGCCACAGACCTCTAATCCATGATGTACTATTGATATCTCTGTAAGCAAAGGTCGTGTAAATTGAAGCAACAGAGTTCTAAACATTACAAGTTTCTTCAAATAAGAATGGCTCCTTCCACTCTCATATACCTCCTCCTACCTTTGTCTCATATTTCCAGGATCATACAAATCTCTCGAATTTTTCCTCAAGCTATTTTTGACTTTCTGCTTCCTCCATAAAGACCAAAACCACAGTTCGGCACAGAGCTGCTGCCTGAAACACTTTCACCTCTTAATAGAGTAACTGCTGGCCATGAAGTTTCACGCAGCCTTGCTGAAGCGAACCAGTCCCATCCATTTGTTTGTAAAATAAGAAGCAGGCAAACTTTGACCGTTGACAAATCCCCCAGAATATAAACAGAACATCAGCTCCTACCCATGCCCAAGAAGAGGCTCATCTTTAGGAACAAGCTTTTAGGAAAAGTGCAAGGGCAGCCGAAAGAAAGATCTCTTACAGTCACAGATACTCCCCGAACCCCGCAGCTACCATGCTCTCTAAAATGTGACACGGGTGCTCAACCCTTCAGAAATCTAGGCCAGTAATTTTCTCTGGGTAAATAAGAGCTTGTGTTCTGCAAAAAATTGCTGGCTTAGATGTAGAATACAAAACAAACAAAGATCCTTGCAGAGGAGGTTTTTCAGTTTTGTTTTGTTTTTTAGTCCTTATATTACAGCTTCCATATTTTCCCGTTCAAGTAGATAGTTACTAGCAAATTCCTCTCAAGAACTGAAACAGTAATTCTTTACTAGCATAAACTTGCTTACACTTAAGTCCAACTTTATTCCATGCTGCAGACTTATCTTAGTATTCATTCCCCAAAATCACACTTACAAGCCTCTGCCAGTAAGCATCAAACAAGAAATTACATATTGCTGATACAAATGAGCTCAAAAGAAATACAAAATAAATGCCAAATACCTGAGAATTACATGCTATGGCAGAATGCCAGGGTTTTGGGGGGAAGGTATAAAAGATAAAGAGGAAAACACCAAATTTGATACCAACAAAAGCATAAAAAAGGCATATTTAATATGTCTTTAATATTTAATAAAACTCTGAAACACCAAGAGTTTCACTTTGTGTACACTACCTAAAAACACCTGTTTTTTTTACAAGACTGACAGATGGGCTGGCCAGCTCCAAATGAAGATAAAGACTCCAATCCCTGGGTGATATATGCTGGAAAGACTATTGCTGGAATCACTGAATGTTCACCAAACTGAAATACTCCTCCTGACCGTGGAATTCCTTGGGCCCGTACAAATATAACAACATTTCTGCTGACTTATAGGAATATTCAGATTGAAATGACATGACCATGTCCTTCTAAAAGAAGTACAGAATTACTGCTTGCCATCACATCACCAGTATTTAGCACAGGCAGGTGAAAAACTAAACCTGTAAAACCTTCAATCCTCTAATTAGATAAGGCTTTTCTATCTCAGGAGAGTTGCAATTATGCTACATTTTCCAGACTCAAGGTCACATCTGAGCATCTTCACTTTTCAGCATAACAACTCTACTAGACAACATTAGAAAATGCAGCCAGGTCTTTACTATACTTAGATATCTGACCATAGCAGTACACTAAATATCTCTATCTTTGTACCAGATGTATCAGAAGAAGACACCTCACACCTCCCTACTACATTTTATCACCATTCTACAAAAAAAAAAAAAAAAAAGTGATAAATAAAAAGACAAAAAAAAAAGGGCAAGCTCTGCTCAGTCCAAACAGAATCACATCATTTTGCCATTTACACATAAACAGAGCAAGGCCTCACACACACTCGTGAGAGCACGTAGGTACTTCCAGAGAGCATGTCTAAACCAAAATACAGAGCGCAAACTCTCTCTGATTGCTGAAGCAATCTGTAGTAAAAAACAAAAAAAATCTCAACTGCCACATCTTGACCTCATAAAGCTAGTGCATAACAGCACACAGAAATACAGCAATTAGGTTAAATGAGCAATAGAACCCAAAAGATCAAGATGACAATTTCATCCTGAAGGTCTATCCCCTAGTCTAGGGCAGCCAGAGCTCTCAAGACCCCCCTCCCCCCCCACCTTTCACAACTCAAAGAAAGTAAAATTAAAGCAAGGAACTCTACCACTCCCTGAAAATACACACAAGAATCACTAGAATGAAAACTATCTGTATTGTTTTCTTATTCCAAGGGCCCAATATTCCTCAGGGTTGTCAGGCAAGACCTAAGTCAGCTAGGTCCACGAAAGATCTCTCCAAAATTAATTATCTAGAATTACTTGCTTTTAATCTCCTGTAAAAGACTCATACAAGTATTAAACTCTCCAAACTAGAATTTGAGTTCACAAACTGACATCCATGAGAAGCACAAGCACATATATGCCTTAGACAATCTCCTCTCACTGGCATGAAGTTTTCTAGAATATGGCACATAAAATATCACAGTAAAAATCAGGAGCATACAGCACTGAAAAAAACCCAAACAAAACCAATTTTTATATTCCAGCACAGGCACCACTTGCACGGATGACAGTTATTTTGCAACCAAGCAAACTGAACCTTCATAAACAGAAAAACTGGCAGATGGTAATTAAGAGTTACAGAAACACCAACCTAAATTATACAAAACAAATGGTTGCCTACAATAAAAGTATCAAGAAATTATCCTTGGTCATGTCATCCCAACTCCCTCTGAATTCCTCCCCATCCACCCCATCCTGTCAGAAAGTTCCAATCTAAAATGCCGTCATCTGTCTTTTCTGAGCACGTGCACATCTCTCAGTAACTTCTTCACTGAGATGACTGCAGTTGGGACAGCGTTATTCAAACTCCACCTCTCAAAGTTCACCAATGACTCAAAAGTAGTGACCAGACACTCCATCTTTTCAAGCTGCTAATTCTGATAGAATTACCATCAAGAGACCTCACCATACTTTGGTAATCATATAACCCCCCACTATCACACCAACTCCTGTCTCCCAGCTTTCAAACCACCACAGTAAGCAAGAAACAAGCAGGGGATCAGTCAAGAGCTGAAAAAAAAACAGAAATAAGGAATGTGAAGGGTATTTTGTAAGGATACGCCTTTAAGGCTCTCCAGAAACCCCTGCCTGACCATTCATGCCAGCCCCTGGGAAGTTAAGCTAAATGATTAGACTTAATACAAAGGAATTAAGACTTCTGGAAATACCTGAAGTATTTATATGAGTGAAAATTAAATACCAGGTTCCTTCCATAATTCTCAACTGCCTTGGAACTCATTCACTGCCAACTTTATTTGTGAGCAATTTTTCTTCAGTTGCTCCCTCAAGGCCAAAGCAAAAATCTAGCCATACCTTTGCTTTATTATCACAGAATATCACCTGTAACACTCATTCAGCTATCTCTATGCAATAGGCTCTCTGCTGCCATGGCTGTAATAAAAAACTAGCCCTGTAGCAATGCTAAGGGGCTCTTCTGACATCTGTAAGGCGCCTGACAGAGCACAGAAAAGTTCTCCTCACACAGCTAAGGTGCTTCGCCATGAGACAAACATATTGTGTAGGAGTGTGATTTTATTTTCGTGTCTTCTTCTTCCACACTAACCAACTCAGTATCATTGCCTAGTTCAAGCAGGTCAAAAGTGAGTTTTTTATTGGCTCCAAAACTGTCTTCTGCATACCCTAAACTTCTAGTGGCCTCACTACAAGAGAGATTTAGTTAAGCTCAGAAGTACCAGGAAGTCATCAATTTTTTTTTTCCCTTTCGTAAATAAGGAAGCAGGAACTATACACAAACGGGGATCAAGAGTATCCTCTACTGCCACAGCATCATATAGATTCTTCTCAAGTTCAAAGAAGTTTCTTCTCAAGTTAAAAGAACATAAAATCAAAAGCTACAAAAATTCATTCCAAAACACATTGAAGTGTGTGCAGGTCTCTTCTCACTTTTGCCATAAGTGTCACAATGGCTGCGTGAAATCTATCTGTACAGTAAGGAGAAAGTAATAAATTGAAACTCTTTGGCAGTCTTATCTCTAAGAGGTGTTGGCTATGGCAACTTGTGCCCATTAGACAACTTATGTTGCAGACACTCAGGGATGTACCAGTCTATTTTATAAGACAGACAATGTAAGACCCATAAAACCTTATGTCTAAATGCAGCATTTACCAGAGAGACTTCAAGCACATCATTAATTTGGGTAACTTCCCTGTTTTATCTGTGGAGGAAAGAGAAGACTATTTAGCAGTAAGTCCAAGGGTTCATGATGGCAGCATCTAACTCCCTACCCCAAAAAGTCAGAAACCACCATTTCTGCCACAAGAAAAACACCACAAAGTGAGGTCCCACTCAACACCTTATGAGAATAAAAAAGGAACAAAATATTTAAACACAGGTAACAACTGAAAACTGCAATCTCCTAAGTAAACTAAACATCCAGTATCTAAGAATCAGACCTCTTTGCATATGAAGTGTAGACAAACTAAGAGAAAGAAAGAACAGTGCAATTTTCGAAGGCATACACCACTGTTGTTGTATTCTAACAAAACAGCAATTCAATACCGATCTGAAACTACGTACAATTATTTGCCGTAGTATGCTGTATTATATGTTGTAAACACAGCAAAGTTTTAGTAATACTGGACTTGACCACTGCCCCATACTAGAACTTGCTCCACCCTGTGAAATCTGCGCTGAGAAGTGGGGCAAGACTGACAGGTTTTATTGTGAAACTTAACAGGTTTGTGGATTAGCAAAGCTACCGTATTGAAAGCTGCAAATCCCTCCTCGGTCATGTCTCTACAGAACAGTGCTCACTCCTCAGTTAAAATTTTATTATTAAAGTTACTAAAACGCCACACATCTACCAGTTTCTTCCTGTTGTACAACATTATCATAGAATATGAGATAAAATGTTTTAGGAGTTTATGTTTTTCTTCATTTAGGAGCAAAACTCGATAAACCTTCGATGTTTGGTTATGCTGGTTTTGTTCAAGGTTACCCTTGTGCTTTACCAAAGTGAAGATTTTGTAAAAGCGAAGCCACAGTATTTAAACAGACCTGTGCGTTCTTCGGACTGAAAACGCCTTAACTTTTGTGAGGAAACTAGCTAGTTTGGCAACTGGTTTCTAGAGAAAAACTTGGCAAAAGGCGATTCAGGGCGAGGACATCACTCTGAGGCACAACATGTGAGGGCAGCAGCTCCCCCTCGGCTCAGGACTGCACCGGGATTGACTCGGGCCCCACCGAACCCTCGAGATCTCTCCTTTCGCTGCCACAGGATCCGACCAGCTTCCTCCCAGCCTTTTAAACCTCCTAGGCCGATCCCTTCGGGGTCGGCCGGCTCACTTCCGCCCAGTGGAGCCCTGAGGTGCCGCCTCACGCCCTCCCAAGCTCACCTGCCCCAGCGGCGCCGGGCCCTGAGTGCGGCCCGGAGGCCTCACCGTGGGCTCGGCCGTGGGAGCGCGGCGGCCCCGGAGTCAGCCGCGTTAGACCCCCAGCAAAAACAACCACGTACACACAATTGTCGAGAGTACCCGCCGCAGATGCCTCCCCGCCGCGGCTACCTGCCCGCCCGTCTCCAGCCCGGCCCACGCCCCGACTCACAGGGCGTGCGTGAAGGCGCTGAGTCCCGGAGGCACGGCCGCAAGCCCCCGCCCGGAGCAGTCCACGCCGCGGTCGCCGTCGCAGCTGCAAGGGACCGGGCAGGGCGGGGGGGACGCTCCGCCGCTGTGTCCGGCCCAGCTCCCAAGGCCCCAGGCGACGAGGCTAAGCAGAGCGAGACACCGCATCGCCGACCTCACTGGCCGCCGGCCGCCCAGCCCCCCCGGCCCAGCTCGGCTAGGCCTGCGGCTCTCCGCTGGCGCCCTCCGCGTACCGAGCCTGGCCGGCTCGGCTGCCGGGAAAATGTATAAAAACCCACCAAAAACAACAACGACAAAAAAAATCAAAATAAAGAGGCTACTCCGTCCGGCGCGGCTCCGGGACTGCCTTAGCGGAAAGTCAGCCCTCCGCCGCCCGCCTGCCCCGTGCACAGCCAGCAGCGCTGCTCGCCACCGCTCATCTCAGCCCCGCAGGCAGCGCAAGGGGGAGGCCGCGGCGGTGGCGGTCCCGGGCCCTGTTCCTCCGGTCCCTCGGCAGCCGCAGCCACGCTCGGAGAACCCCGCCCTCCCAGACCTCAGTCCTACAGCCGCGGCAGTTCCGCGCCCAGGGCAGAGGTGCGTATGCTAATGAGATAGCCGCAGCCGCGCTTCCATTGGTGCACAGCTGGCGCGGGGTGGTGAATATGCAAAAATAAGCACGGCTGCAACCAACGGACGCAAGGGGCGGGGCCGGTGGCGGAGCAGCTCCTCCTTCCCCGCGCTGCCGCCCCACCCCTGGGGCCGCTCCCCGGACGGCGCCTGGACCGCCGGGACCCCCAGGCCCCTCGTACCGGTGCCCACGGAAACGTGACCGAACGAGCCGAGCAGCCGCGGGGCCGGGGCCATGCTGGCCTGTGAATGAGGGCAGCGCTGGGCCCCGTGACCTCAGGACACCATTTCCAGGTACAGCATTGCCGCGGCAGGAGCGTGCGAGTGCCTGGGCCCGCATCCCCTCTCAGCCAGCAGGCACTGGTCCCAACGAGGCCCCAACAATGCAGCGGGGGGGAAATAAAGGCAACCCCGTTCGGGGTCCAGTATTAGAGGATTCCAGCTGGCATGGTACATCCATCCTCTGGAATGAGCACAGGGAACCATGCCGTCCTTTTGCCTCAGGGACACAAAAGCATTTCACACTCCTGTTCCCAAAGCAGCAGTGACTGCAGCACAAGCTCTTCTCAAAACCGGTTTGCTTTGAAAGAACTGTTTCATTCCCACACAAAACACTGCTGTGGTACCTGGCTTTTATACTGCTCATACATCGCAACCAAACCTGTGCCAGTCTGAGTCCTTTTCTCCTAACTACTTTAAAGAAAATACTAAACAAAACTGAAACCCTGTCTATCCTTGTCATTAGTGCCCTCCATCCTCTGATTTTCTTTTTAATGATTTCTTTTGGATGCTTCTAACCTGCAGCCACCACCAGAAATAAGCCTGCTGCATTAGCTTAGCTCACTCATGCACTATGCTCCATGCAATCACTTCATCTCACTGGAGATGTCACTTGGGTAGCCATTTGGGACCTCTCACTGTTGGCCTGCTCTGGTCTAGGTCCCATAAGAGGCTCTGAGCCAACAGACCTGGCTGGAGAAAGCACAGGAATGTCACCAGATCTTGTCCTCGTGCACACCCACACCACCTATTCTACATGTTTCGTTTGACCTGGCCAGCTGCACTGCAGCACAGCCTGAGTCACACCCAGGCAGGTGTCTGTGCAGCCCAACCTAAACTGCACAAACACCCACAGAGCCCACTACAGAGCCCACTACAGACCTATGTAGGTAGTCAGGTACCCTTCTGTCCATTCTGTAGATAAATGACAGAGAAGCACAGAAGGTGGTCAGTGGCTGACAACCTGCCTCTGCTGCAGCAGGGAAATGGAATGAACCACACCACCATATATACAGAGCTCCATCAACTTCTCTAAAGCTAGGAGCTGATTTGCAGTGGTAACTGAACCCTTAATCCAAAGTAAAAGCAACTGTGCAAGGGTGTTACATGGCCTGGTGTCAATTACTTCAAGTTCCTGCAATTACATATGAAAAATTCTAAATACCTGCAAATATGTGGGAAGGCAAACAGGTCAGGGATGAGGCAAGGCCTCCTTCCAGCAGACACATAGTGGTGAAGAGACAGTGTTTCATAGCAACCCTGACCTGGCACTGGTGCTCTCATCACATGCTGCTCAGCCAGGAGTTGAGGAGCTCATACCTTACACTTCATCTTCCAAGAACTGCCTGTAACAACACTGACATCCCAGAGGACACCCCGTGCAGGGCTGAGATCTGTGCTAATCATACCTTTCTTGAGCTGACTGAAGTGGGGGAAAAAAGCAAAAGTATTTGCTTAAAAAATGGTCACTTGGTGAAAATTAAAAATCAGGCATGTAAAAAGTGGAGACCTGAAGATTTAAAATCATCTGTGCCCAAGAAAGTAGAGTGCACAGTGAGGACACTAGAAATCCAGATCCTCCAGCCACCACCACCTCCTACATTTCTCCTCATCATTTTTCAAATTTTAACTCCCTTCTAAAAGTGTTAACATTATTTTATCTAGTTGCAAAAAATTGCTATTTTCTTGCATTTAGGAATCCTGTTCCTGATGCTGATTTTATGTGCACATCATCATTTATCAGTGAAAAAGTAAGGTCATTTTAATAACAAGCTATGTGCTTGTCCTGTACCTTGTGAGAAATATGAAGTTCTCAAAGTCGAATCTACCAATGTATGCTAAAACTTTGCCATAGAAGTACAGACACATATGATTATCTTTTGTCCTCCCTGGCTGATCTTTGCAGAAAAATGCTGTTGTCAAAGCCATGTTGTTCTAAGAAATGTCAGAGTCAAAGACATCATGTATTCATGTCACTTTCCATGCCTGTGCTCAGGGATAGCAGTGGAGGAGCAGCAACCAGAATAGAAGGGGGGAAAAGGTTAAAAGAGTTCTCTCAACTTACTTCAACAAAACAGATCCGAACCAATCCCCATAAGAAAAAGTGACCTTTTTCTTCTACTACTGACAAAGAAAAATAACAAAGCACTTATACTCACTCTCCAAATGTCTCACTTCACTAACCAAAGATAATGGGAGCAGAAATGGCCCTCAGTGCCTGCTTGGATATTGGAAGACAAATAGTAGCATGGAGGTTACTTTGTACAGCAGCAGTGGTACCCCATAATGCCCCCAGAAGTTCTCTGGACAAAAGGACAAAAGGTCCCTCGTAAGAACAGAATAGCAGAGGTTTTTTTGTCTGCATGCTTTGAAACACTGGAATAGTCTAGCTTTTCCTCTCAATCCTTGCCTGATTTCAATCTTTCTGTTTCTGTTACCAGCATCACTTCAGATGTTTTTTCCTTAGTGCAGCTCTCTGAAGTCTCCATATTTGAAACGCCTGTCCTAGGAGCAGCCACTTCCCCTTTTTAGCCAGTCAATGCTGCTTTGCTGCTTCCAGTTAGTCCATAACTCGTCCTGGCAAATTAATAGTTTCTTTAGTTTTTCAGCCTCTGCCTCTCCCTTGCTAGTACTGACGGATCACTGCTCTCTCCTCTCCATCAACAACTCCCATTTCTCTCATTTTCTGCTTAGGCAGACTTCTGCTTGCAGGTTTTTATTGATTTTATTTTCCTTTATAAATAAAACTCTAACATTTTCTGTGAAGCTGGCTTATTTATGTAACAAGGATCTAAATGCTAAGATGTTTTTAAGCTGAAAAAATATGGCCATATTTTACTAAATGACCTATTTAACTAAAAATTATACTGTGGATTTTAAAATCACCATGGTTTAAAAATCTAATCTGAAGCAATCCTTAATATCACAAATTCCAAGAAGCATCCCCCAAAATACATCATAAGGCAGCAACTAGCTTATTTCATTTAAAAAAAAAAAAAAGAGAGAAAAATCCTGAGGTGTGCCTTAAACCAGGTGAAGAAGATGAGGGTCAAACTGTCAAGTCAATTTAAAAAATAGATAAAACTAGCTCATTTTGCTTAGCTGTGGAGAAAATATTCTCTGTTCTTCTTCAGGGAAAATGGGAAGCACCATAAACTGATCTATTACTGTGTAAGATCTTCAGGATTTAGTGCCTGATGTATAGGCACATGGTTTTGAAACTTTCGTCAGACATTTGATGAGAAAGCATTAGGAAAGCTTGAGAGATATAGGGGGAAAATACAAAAGTATGGCCATGGTATTCTTTCTTCCATTGCCACAAAACTGTCCAGCAACATACCCGCTTCTGACAAAAATCTCACTTCAGAGACATGAATTCGTTTGGATTTAATGGGAGTTTGATGTGGAAGAGTATGCAGATTAAGACCTGAAGCACAGATACAAAAATAAATACAAAGTGAAGGTAGACTGGAGCATCAGAACTCCTTGATGCTAGAGCTGTGCCATGAGAGGATGGCAGGTGATTAGGAATGCAAAGATCATAGTAATGATAAAAACTTTGTTTTCTTTTCAGAATTTATTAGACTTTACAGAAAAAATGGGATTTGCATGGAGGTCTTCATTTAGGAATTGAGGTAAAAATGCTGTCAGTGTGTTAGTCCTGCAAAGTGAGCTGTTTCATCCCTGGTTTCCATCACCACTGGTTTCACACATCCAAATTATCCTACATCAGAAATGCTAATGTAACAGAATATGCCCCAAGGGCTGTTCCCCTCTCTAAGGATTGCCCAGACCCAGTTTAGTATGCATATGTAAACAGAGAAATGTATGCAGTTTAGAACAGCTTTAAATTTTATCTCTGTCCGGTGATCAAAATAAGCTTTACAGTCCAATAGGCTAGAAATGGACCTGAAGGATTAATCCAAAGCTTACTGCAAACAAGTATCATGTGCAAAAGCTGCTGCTGCTGTTATTTAGCTCCATACTGCTGGGAAATTCAATTAACACCTGGATTCTAATTACACGGTGTGCTAGGTTTGGCTGGTTGCTGGCTGGGGTTAAACCATGACACAAGGGAATTAAAGGTGTGCTGGAGAACATGACATAGAGCTGCTGTGTGTAGAAAAAGAACAGTCTGGAATATCTGCACTAACAAAACAAGTTCTCTTTAAAATGGAAGTATACTTCTTCCAACAAAAAAGGCTGAAACTTTTACACAGTCAAAAGTAGAACTGAAAGTCACTTCAGGAAACAAGTGACAAAAGAAAGGCTCAGCCAAGGTCAAAGCTTTGTTAAGAAAATGAAGGTAAAGATCCGAAGCTTGGTATAGCAGAAATACAGGAACAATTTAAAACCTCAGAAAAACTATTGGAAAAAAAATTGTTTTGGTAGGGTCAAAAGTTTGCCCAGAAAACTTGTTTCCCAATATCTACTTTATGCCTCTGTAAAACAAAAGAAAACTAATGAGGACAAGCAAGACCACTAAGATCCATAGTTTAGAAACAGCACATGAAGAGTAAAGGAAAAAATATACAAGTTAAATAATTAATAGAAACCTGAGAGAAAATTAATTTTAAAATTGCTTGTGATTAAATATTACCTTTTGTCATGGGTTTGGCCCAACCAAGTGCCAGTGCACCCATGAGAATATATTTTCCTCAATTTCTGCTGTGAGATAGGACCAAAAAAGGAGCACAGCCACCCAAACTTAAAGTATAGAAAAAACTTTATTAACTAACACTAAAAAGGAAGGAAAAAAACCACAAGAACCAGAATGAAACCTTCAAAGCATTCCTCCTCCCCCAGCAACTGTTCACTTTCCCACTGACAATATGAAGAGAAAAAAACCTAAGATTTTCAGTCAGTAACCATCCCTTGAACAATCACTCCCCAATTCATCAAGGAAGAGCAGAGTCTCCCTTGCATACCATAGAGATACACAAGATACCAGTTCTCTCATGGCCACACACTTCACAAATGGCCTGCCTGGGGAGATTTGCCATTGTGAAGCATCCTCCCGTGAGACAGTTCTCTCACAGCCACTCATGGGCTGCATCAGCTTATTAGGGTACAGTTTAAGGATGCCTTTTCCTAGTCCAAAACAAAAGTTCTCTTCATCTGTTCCATCTTCATCTCAGGAAACAGATGTCATCTTCTCGTCCCTGGGCCAGGGACCTCATTAAATCAGTGCTACATCAGCACTCCCCACTTGACTAGGCTCACATCCCCCTAAAAGCATTCTACATGTTATAAAAGCATTTAGTCCATTCTC
>VXBQ01016177.1:0-78366 GCA_013400175.1 Phainopepla nitens
GAGGGGCTGGAGGAGCTGGAAGATAAAGTCTATGAAGAGATGTTTACAGCCATCTTCTCCTCCCTGGATAACAAACAAAGCTCCGTGAGGTCCAGATCCATCCTCCAAAGTCCACCAAGCCCCACCCTGGATCTAGATGCAGGCCCCTCGCTCCACCACAGCGCCTGCAGCATTACTAATGACGCTGCAACAGAGACACAAAAGCACTCAGAACTTGTGTCTCTTGACCAGTTGTTGGCTGAACTGTGCTCTGTCTCAGACAACTTGCCATCCTGCAACACTCTCACCAATGACTCGGCAGGAGAGACTGAAAACAACACAAAGATTGCACTTCCTGACCTGCTGGAACATCTGTGCCCTGTCTCTGGCAGCTCGCCATCCTGTGATGTTCTTTTAAACGAGCTCCTGGAAATAGGGGAGAAAGAAGAGCTCCATGACACAGCACTGGTAGAAGAGAGGGACAACGAGACACAAAGTGCGTTGTCTATCTCACTGCAAGGAGAGAAGGAAGTAGAGCCACCAGCTTCCCCCCTGGACAGTGATCCCTGCATTGAGCAGCACAGCGAGCCTCTCCCCACAGCTTTACAGGAAGACCCAAAAATGCTGCTGGTTTCTGCCTTGCCTGATGATCCTCAGGAGGAGGCCGACGCAGCAGGCGTGGAGGCCGGGCGTGCCCAGGCCGCCACTGGCCAGGAAAAGCCCTGCGGGGCTGAGCCGCCGGCAGGGGCTTGCCCGGAGCCTGCCCAGCCCCTGGCACGCAGCGTTCCTGCAGGCCCCGCCGGCAGCGCAGTCGTCCCGCAGCGCCCGGCCCCACGGCGATGGCGCTCCATGGTCAAGACGGCCCGGCGGGCTCTGCGCCGCCTTTTCTCCTTCGGCTGCCTCAGGGGGCGGCCAGAGGAGTGAGCCCGGCTGCTGCCGCCGCCAGGACCATGGCCTAAGATGGCGCCTCAGCCTGAGGACGCCCAGCTGCCAGGGGCAGAGGCAGCTCTCGCAGGCAGCGGCACTAGAGGGACACAAACGCGGCATGCACCCATGCATGGGGGGATGGATGGATGGATGGATGGGGCCCAAGGCAAGCACTTGCCAAAGGTAGGTCCTGCTGCCGGCCCCTGCCCCTCACCCCATGCCACCGGCAAGGCGGCCAGGTCAGGGAGAGCCGCCTGAGGAAGGATCACAGTGCTCCCTCGTATAACCCGATTCAAGTTGACTTTAGGCCTGAGCTGAATACTGAGAGTCCATCCCCACTCTGCCCCAGGCTGCATTAGGAGCTGACCAATGCTCCTGGGGCCTCAGCATTGCAGGTAAATGAAAGCACCCCTATCATTCTTCCACACAGTAAACACAGAAACCCTGTCCTGGATACCTGCAACACGCAGTGGATACGTGTGTTAACCCTGGCTGAACAACCCTGGGTCCTCACCTCCACCAGAACCTCCAGGACCCCGGTGCAGAGGAGTGCAGGGTAACGAAGGACCATGAGATCCAGCTGAACCCAAGCCTCTTGGACTGTCTCCTGTTTCATCTCTTCCCCACCTCACCCCAGCCCTGCTTTTCTCCACCACACTCTGCCACTCATTTTCCCCATCCCACCCCTCACTTGTCCCCATACCAGTTCACCACCAATCTTCCCATTCCATCCCACCCCCCCTCTCCACCCCCACCTCACCCAGCTCATTCCTGCTTTTTACCTCTTTCCTTCCCACCCTGCTCTTTCCCAGCTCTTTTTATGTCTCTCTACCCCACATTTATTGTTAAATAAAATCCCTGGTTTTGACTTTGATACATGGTCTTGTTGGCACCTTTATTCATGCAAAGGCATCCCTCACTAATCGCATGCTAACAGGGGCACACATCTGCACACAGCACTCGAGCTGTGGCCTCCCCAGTGCCCAGCACACAGGGACAATCACTGCCCTGCTCCTGCTGGCCACACTAGTGCTGACACAGAAGGCCAGGAGGCCACCGCCTCCTTGCCCACCTGGGCACACTCCGGCTCACGTTTGGCCACTGTCAGCCAGCACCCCCAGGGCCTTTCCCGCTGCGCAGATTTCCAGCCACTCTGCCCCCAGCCTGCGCCACTGCAGCGCCTTCTTGGGACACAAGGGCAGCACCCAGGCCTTGCTATTCTTGACCCTCATCCCACTGGCCTCACACCATCCATCCAGCCTGTCCACAGCCCTCTGCACAGCCTTCCTACCCTCCAGAGAATCAACACTCCCTCCCACCTTGGTCTCATCTCCAATTTACTACTGAAGGTACCCTCGATGCCCTTGTCCACATCAGCAAGACAGACACTGACCAGGACTGGGCACAGGGGACACCAATAGTGACAAGAGGCCAAGTGAATAACTGGTCTTACTGTTTATGACTGAGGCAACAAAGGTATTAAGTACCTCAGCCTTTTGCTGAGGGAGAGGCTGCAGTGGGACCTGGTGGATGGCTGGGGGCAGACACCGCCATCCTTGCCCGGCACCAGGCCTATTTCTGTGGAGGTGCCGGTGCTGGAATGTCCCAGGCACAGCAGTGCCCCAGAGGCAACGAGCACAGCTGGGAACCCAGCCCAACCTGGCTGCTCTGGCCAGTACCTTGGGGCCAGGCCCGGGCTGGCCAGCCCCTGGGGACACCGTGCTCATAGGGCCACCTCCATCCCGTGCCTCCTTCTGCTTCCCACAACCAGCCACAGGCAGCAGAGGGAACAGCACAGAGAGGCTCTTCTACAGGCTCATCCTGGATCACAAGAAGTCATCATGGTATTTGGGAGCCAGCAGTGCTCCTGTGGCCAAGAAGGCCAATGGGATCCTGGGGTGCATTAGGAAGAGCATTGCCAGCACAACAAGGGAGGTGATTCTGTCCTCAACTTGACGCATTCCATGATTCAGTGACGTTCTAACACAGACTGGCTCACCCTGAAGTGCACAAAGTCTTATTTAAGCAAATCCTAGTCACCTCTCACCACCTTCTAACATCCACTATGAAGTTAATGTTGCAGGATGCAAGAAATCCATTATTGGGATACACAGGACAGAGAATACTGTGAATTTAATTAGCATATCCAGTCTGATAACCAGGATTCCTTGGCAGAAGCAAACAGAGCTTTGAAGATTACAAGTTGAGTAGATCAAGACTGGCCAGAAAGAGAAGATTGAATCAAACCTCTGCAAGCAAGAGATGTTTGTAAAATGTGTAAGTTTTTCTGTGTGATGTTTAACTTAATGATTTTGTAGTAAAAGATTACTAAACCTGGAATGGCATATAATCATTTTGGAAACCTCAGTAAAATCAAATTCTGATCCCAAATCAGTCTTCCCATCTCTCTAAATCACGGATAATCCATGACATTTCTGGATTGTGGAAAGGGTAATTTTTTGTCACAGATATTGGAGAGGCCTGCTTTCTCTAATCTTTTGGAAACTTCCATCTGCCTAAAGAAGCACTGTTGCTGTACGTCAAATTACTTCTACCTTGGTAAAACACATACTTCTTGCACTGATCTGCTTACCCAGCACTTTAAAGTAACCAGAGTATTCTTGGTTGCTCTTTTATCAAGAAGAAAGATGGATATCCTTTTGTTAAGGCTATAAAAATTCCTTGTACTTTTGAGTCAGACTTTTCTGAAGCAGCTTACTCCTTTTTCTCATAATGGAACATTCAGCTTTCATCAGCAGTGCTTGCACTAACAATCCTAAAACCAGCAGCCTAAAACCCATGATGAGTCCTTACAAGGAGTCTGGCAGCAATAATCTTCTCTTATATATAGACAGACCAGATAAATGCTGAGCTGGCCACAAACTTTCAGACAAACAAGAACTTGCTAATGATGGATTTTTGAAACTAAGAGGAATGGGGCAGTGGGACAACCAATCATTTGCAGGATTTCTATTGCAATATAACAGTGCCAAGCTCTGCTAGAAAAAAATGTAGCAGGGAACTCAAGGTTCCTGGAAGAGTGGATGTGGAGGCCAAAACTTACATGTCACTATCAGAGGACATTCAGAAAAAGGTTTTGAGAATCCCATTCAGTTAACTCCTGACCTCAAAGCAATCTGACCATTAGTCTTATTTAGAAGACCAGGGTGAAGAGAAAGGCCTTTGTGATGTTAGGCAGAAAATCCAAAACCATGGCTCATATCATGGTGAGAATAACATTCCTCCTCTTTTCCAAAGACTGGGTTTCAGAGGTTTTAACTTGTTTCACAGCACTCACACGAATTACAGGAGTTGATCATTGGATCCCTTCACACTAGTTTTTAAAGAGATCAAACAAAAAAAAAAAAAATCACCACACAAACCAGACATTGCCTGTTTAGCAACATTCACTTTTGCAACACTCTACCTTCCACTTTGTCTAAGTACATTAAAAATTTCAACCACAGTTGCCTAAAAATGAATTATTTCTATGCACACATGGGTGGAACTCTTGATGCGTGGCTCCAATACAAGGAATTGGATACCCTTTTATGAAGTTGATAATGTTTTCAAAGATTAAGTAATATTTTAGGCTTACTGAGTTTTTTATACAATTTCATATCTCTTTTAAATCTCAGTTCAAATACAGGGAATTTGCTTGAGACTTTTAGGCATTTATGCCCTACCAAAAACAATGTCATGCAGAACATCTCAGTAGAAGGGGGTATGAACTATTGTCGGCCATGCACACTTGTCAATAAGTGAGTGATGGAAATAATTATTTCTTAAATGGAAAGCAACTAATATGGTAAGCAGAAGATGAATGACAGCAATTCAATCTACAAACTGTATCTTCAGAATTCTATCTGTTCTCAGTCAAGAGAACAGGAAACTGAGATACACAAATGCAAACAAAGTTTGTTTTAGGACTCAAAGCAGAAATAAAACCTGTTCTGAGAGGTGACACTCTTTGCAAAAGGCTGATAGAGGAAGGTACATGCTGTATCACAGTTACTCTTGGTATGGAATTCAATTTTGCCCAAAGGCAAAGCCACAAAAATGATATTTTATGCCACCACCTAAAGCATATATATCATCAGTAAAACAAAAGAATAAAGTTGCCTTTAAAATTAACATTAGGAAATATGACTGGATGCCTCTTCTCCATATCTGAAATAAAAAAAGCGATGTGACCTAAGCCAAGCACCCTATGTCTTAACAATTATACAGCTACACATCTTCCTGAAGAAACCAATTCCTACCTTTTCATCTTTTCCCCTTAGTCAACCAGTGTCATCTGCTTCAGTTAGGATGAGTTTCAGCCAACACTCTTAGCCAAAACCCAATTTCAGTGACACACTAATCATCTAAAAAACCTGACCATCTGTGTTTCATGAAAGAGAGACGTAAAAATGAGTATTAGCAGCATATTGATGAAACTGCAAACCAATCTGTCACAACCTCCTTTGCAGTCTCACATAAAAGGCACAGTTGGCAGAAATCTAAAAAAATTCCATGAGAAAGCTTCTGGAAGAGAAGAAACAACTGCTTCAAATAACTCAGTTGTCTGGAAGAGAATAAAAAAGGAAGTAATTAAAGCACAGAACTGCCAAAGACTAAGATAACATGGAGACCTGGCAACCATCTCTCATGGCCAGTGAAACCAAACACAGCACTCGTACTTCACATCCCCTGCTGGCTATATAATACTATTAAGCAATAAACCCAGTGTGATTTCTGCATGTTTGGAGGAAGAAGTTGAAATGTGTTTGAGACCTTGACAATGATCTAACATTTTTACCTTCACAAAGGACTCCATAACACTCCATAATATAAAGAAGCAGGAACAGCTGTCCTTTATTCCCAGTGAGAATGCTCTCCTGGCTCATATTAAACTTGGCATCCACTGTGACTACAAAGACCATTTCATCAGAACTTTGCATTTCTCCTTGCAGAACTTCTGAAATTCCTATTGGTGCCAGCCTTAAATTTCCCAAGATACTTTTGCACTCAATCTCTACCACTTACAATGTTTACTCAACACTCAAGTCTCATCCAGGAATTTGCTGAGGACACATTCTGTTTCACCATCTGGATTTTTCATATATTGGATGGTATCAGCCTCAGCATCATCAAAGAATCAGCCATTTCTGTCAAGAAGACAAACAGGTCAGTCAAGCTGAGGTTGGTAACTCCACACTGCTTGTGCTCACCCATGTTCTTCTCTTTCACATGTTTGGAAAAGCTCCATCATGTTATCAGAAACTCAACTACGTTGTGCAACCTATGCAACCCCAAATCTGCCTCCTTATATTTCCCTTGGAAAAAATATGGTTTTTCAGTCATCAGGAGCCTTCCTGAGTCACCCATCTCAAATATTTTGTCCCTTCAATGTGAAAAAAATCTGTCCTTCACCAGACTTCAAGAAAAAACTGATTGCATCACTTCAAAAATCACACCTGGATGCCATCTATGGAATGTTACTCAACAATAAACACTTTCCTTCAGAATTCCCCTCTCTACCAAGACACTTTTTCATGCCCTCCAGCATCATCTTTACAAATTGTTTGGGTTTTACTATAACTTCCTCTTCAGATATTTTTTCTTTTTCTTTCTATACGTTCCCAGGACTAAACATCAAGTTCTCCCACAAGAAGCTAGGTATCTGCCTCATTTCTAGACCCAATCAGGCACATCACAATTCTAGTATTGAATGAGAAAGAAAAACTGCAGCATGATTCACATTTCTGGTGTAAAATTTGAGCAAGCCCATGAAAACAATACGAATTTGCGTCCATTCACTCGTCACCATCTTCACTATTAGAAAACACAGACCACTTGCCTTCCCTGATTACAACAAAAAGTTACTGCCAAGAACACCAGTTAAACCTGTAATTGCTATCAGCTACATAAAAACACCTGCGTTACTTCAACATTTTTGAAGGTTTTGTTGAAAATTGTGCATAAAACAAAATTATTAAGGAAAAAGCCACTGCATTATCTTTTTTTAAAAAATAAACTGCTCAGCAAATTCATAAGATTTGATAAAACCTGCTTAAGAGAACAGCAAGAAGCATGAAAAATCAAAAAAATAATTCCTCTGAGCCGTCAAATGAAACAAACTTGGTTTTTGTATTATACATACATCACCAAGATGTTTCCTGATATATTGGATGACTTGTGACCATTTCTTAAGTTTTTAACAAAGTCCTTTGGTTACATGAAGCCTTGTAGCTCTGTGTCTTAATACAGAGCTTTTGTTACTGGAACAAACCAGGCATTCCCATAGCTCTGCATCCTACACTGGACAGAAGTACCAGTCTGAGGAGAAATATGACAAGTAAGGCAGGAAACAATCATCACCCTAATCTACACTCAGTATCAAACAAGTTTTTAGCACAGACACTGCCTTTGGATCGTTTGGACAGCAGGCTATCGAGCAAATCCAGTTTTCCATTTCTCTTGTTCCATGTTTAATCTTTCTTTTGTCATGGTCTTCCCAACATTTAGCAGCAATGAATTCTACAATTTGCATTATGCACATTGTGAAAACAAATTTCCCTTTGATAATATTAAAATTTTACCACAGCTGAAGAAATCTATTAATACTGGCATTGTCTTCTTCTACATATTAATCTTGCTACAAATCTTCCTAAGAAAGTTAATTTTAGTTTCCATTTTTCAGGCAAGTGTGATATGTATTCCATGTCCAACATACAGCAGAAAATTGAGATGTTCAATGACAATTATGATGCACTAAAAAAACACACTGATATTTTCATGATTACAGTCATTGTATAAAAATCAATATAGCTTTTTTAAAAATCTGTAATCAAACAAACAAATTTAATGGCAACTTAAAATCTACCACTGCTGTCCATGAATCACAGAAGCCCCTTCCCCAGCTCCACAGCAGTTAAACCACACTGGGTCATCTCTTTCAGCATGGTGGATGATAACAAATCATCCCAAGCCGTGTACAAAAATTGTTCAGAGCCTGTTACTGCTACTCATGGTCCCACAGTGCAATTCCCTGCAAACCTGACAGCACAAGCAGAACAAAAATTAACCAAAGATCTACAAAGCCCTGAAAGCTCCGCTACCACGCAGGTCTATGCTCTCTTCTCTGGTGTCTTTTTCAGTCATGCCACAGTGTTGCAGGTTCCTTACAGGGCAGGCACTTAAAACAGTCTGTTCAAACATGGGACCTGATGTCCTCACTCCAGTCACACTTTCAGCCTCCTCCGTGCTCCCACAAAGCAAACAAAGCAGCCGAGTCCCGGGCTGCGTATCAACGCTTCGCAAATATCCTCCCCAAAGAGTCACAGGATCATGGAACACTCCCAGGGATGAGGAGTCGGACTAAGGAAGCTGCAGAGGACCTTGGATCACGTGGGGTTTAGGCCCAAATGAAGGCAAATCCAAGGCTTCCACAGGACACCCAGCCTCAGCCAAGCTGTGGTGCCAGGCAGCCACCGCCAGCCACAGCCCAGGCTCCGCAGCAAAGAGCGTCTCACCAACCCACGCCTGCAGCACAACACACAAATGTCCAGCCACGGAAACCTTTCACATCAAACCTCACCACAACGCAGATGAATCACTAATTTAGTACGATTCTGTTATTTCTCCAAAGGCCTGACACTAACCTCATCAGTATCATGACTTTCTACAGCACCGAGTGCATGCCCACACACACTCATGCTGCACTTGGTGTCAATCCATTACCAATCCAACATGAAATAAACCCCACTGAAATCAAACTGCTTAATAATAAACACCGACAAAATGAAATAAGAAACCCTCTTACAGTTTGCTTCACACCCAGACTTCAAAATATGTAATACTCAAAAAGTCACTGTATTTTTTTTTCTGATTTTAATTTTCATGTGCTTTTCTGCATGTATCATTTCTTTGATTATCATGTCTAGCTTTGTTCTTTCTTGCAATGTAAAAACGTGTTGGGATATTAAAATGTTACTAAGTGTGTACAGATGTATAGCTCCTATTTGAGCAGCTCGGGACTGGTAACCATGGCACTGCTTCCAAGAATAGAATTATCATCTGTAACAGCACTCATGCTGTGGCAGTTGACAGAATGGTTATAAATATATCTATTAGCAGCCTGAGCTGAATCTTTAAACAGCACTATAGGGACAGCAGTTGGCTAAAAATAGCTTGACAATATTGCGTTTGAACACTTGTCCTCAGAAACACTTTGTCACATCCACAGAGCAAATTTCTTTTTTTTTCCCTGCATGAAGCTGAAAATGAACTTCTGTGGCACACAGGAGACAGACAGTGTGACATTTTTTGACCTCCCTCCCCCCAGAACACTACAAATAAAAGCACAACAGCAACAATCTTGAAAAGGCTGCTATAAAACATGAAGTGATGCCTAGAATTCAAAGTACATGAAGCAAGAGCAGAATCAAAACTCATTTTTCAAGGAGGAAAAAAAAAAAAAAAAAACCACATGGCAATCAAGAGCACACAAATAATCTGTGTGAGCTGCTGGAGTTCAGCTTCATTCTAATACATGTCCATAGAACTGGAACAGAGAAATGATGGCTACACAGTTGTTACTAACAACTGTATGAGCCACAGGAAAATTTCTCAAAACTGGTTTCTAAATACAGAAGATTTCATTAATTCAGACATACGTTCTCAATAAATACCTTTTGCTTGTCATTTTTTATATTTTCCTGATTTTTTTAATCTTAGTTGATACCAGTGCGGTAACACCACATGACCAGTTCAGCCAGCTGATGGAAAACAAACAAGTGTCCTTTATTACTCCAGGAAATGTTTTCATTTCTTTAAATTATCAAATAGAAATGCAGACTGCTAATTGCCTAATAATCATCTGTACACTGGAAAATGTGACTCATCAAAAAAATATGAATGATGAAGGTCTCTACAAAGAAAAAGATGTGCTCACAGAGTACATCATATCATACAGCATAAAATATTTCAGCTGAGAAGAAATCTCTGGAAGTTCTCTGATCAGCCCCACTCAATGCAGGGCTCAACTACAGCAGGTTGTTTTATCGAGCCAAATTCTGAAAATGGAGATTCTGCAACATCTCTGAGCAGCCATTTTGGGTCTGAGTGCCCTCCCAGTGAACAAGCAACGGCCTTATATACAAGAAACTCCCTGCAGTTTCTTATGTTCCAGCTCATTCCTACTGCTTGTAATTTGGGTGGTGCCCAGTGACAGACAGTGGGCACAGACAAACACAGGAGGTTCTCTCTGAACATAAGGACACATCCCTCAATTATCAACCTATTCCCAGCACAAATCCAAACCACTGCCCCACAACAGCCACTATGAACAAAGTTAACTCTACTGCAGCTAAAACCAGCGCAGGGTGAGAGCACTGGAAAAGGTTTCCCAGGAGGCTGTAGAGTTTCCCACCTTAAATATACTCAAAAGTTAACTGGACACGATCCTGGATGCCTGACTGCTTGAGCAGGGTGGAACAAAGATGCTGTCCAGACGTGCCTTCCAGTCTCAGCCATTCAGCAATTCTGTCACTATTTTTTCACCCTGTGTTTCCCAGCTGAGCCCAGCTCCCTTCACTCACACTCTGCCACCCTGAGCCTCCTCCACTTGGGGCTGCAGAAACCTCAGATCCCACCACGCCCATCGTGGACCCCACTGCCCTGCACTGGACTCCCTCCAGCATCTCCTTGTCCATCTTACAGCAAGAACCCAAAACTGGGCACAGCACTCCCAAGGGCTGACCATAAGGGAAGAATCCCTGAGCCTGCTGACCACACATTTCCTGGGACATCCCAGCTGGAGTTTGCCTTCATGAAAAGGCACACAGACACTGGTGACTATTCCTCCATCAACGTCCATCCAGGTTTTTTCTGCCTTGACTTTCTATTCTGTCAGCATCCAGCCTGTGCCATTGCCTAGTGCAAGATAAGTATCCAATTTTATTTTATTTTATAAGCATATGTATGTGTGTGTAAAGTTTCATTAACAGTGGTTTTGAAGGGTACTATCTACATTAAAAATAAGGAATTAAACACAGCTTAAAATGCACTGAACTTGTGTTCTTCAGCAGTAAGACTTTTGATATATACTTCCAAATGCAAGTGAAAACAAGACTCTAGGAAAAGAAAAATTATCATCTCACAGCCAAAACTAAATACAGTTTCTAAAACAGGTTTGTATTACACCTTCCATCTTTACTGATGATTATTTAAGGATGAACTACAACATAAATAGAACAAATTCCACATGTTGTATCCTTAAAGCTTGGGTTTGGCGAGAGAATGTAATCTGACATTTAAAACTTAGATAATGAAAGTCAACTCCATCATAGTGCAAGACTTGAATATTCAGGCGAGAAAATTAAGCTCTTGGGATAATTAGAATTGCTGTTTTCATAAGGCATATGGATCAACTTGACCGTGGCAGTGAACTCAGGCTGCAAGGCAAAAAAAAATAACACTTCTACTCAAATTTGCCCATTATCAGCTACACATTCTTTAAAGTTTAAACACTTCCAATCTTTTTTCTAGATTTATCACAGGGGAATTAGAACATAGAGCACACATTACAACTCTGAACTTCTAAAAATTTATGTAAATACTGACAGTACTACTCCACATGTCTCTAGGAGTTCTGCATATCTGCCAAGTGATATTACCACCACGAAGAATTTACTCAACCAGTCACAGTGTGATACTCAGGACTAAAGAAAAATCATGCCACATCTGATAAGATACTTCATCAAACAGAAAAGTTAATTAGAGAACAAGCCTTTAGAATAAGCAATAGCTTGATTGATACCATTCCTTTAAAACATCATTTAGGTAACTGATTTTACAAATAAAACAAAAATTAGGTGAAACCCCTGTGCAAAAGAAATGAATTTTTGTTCCACTTAACTTCAATGTCAGGCTACAAAAGTGCTGTTATTCCAAGGATGTAGAAGCTTCACTAAGATCTCCAACTAAACCTATACCACAAATTTACACCAAATAATATCTGACTATTACTTTATGACTCTGTCCTGATATAAATCTTTGGTCAAGTAGCATTTCACAGGATCACAGAATGAGCAGAAGAGACCCATAAGAATCACAGAGTCCAACTCCTGGCCCTGCACAGCATCATTCCCAACAATCCCACCATGTGCCTGAGAGTGTTGTCCAAACACTTCTTGAGCTCTGTCAGGCTTGGTGCTGTGAGCACTGCCCTGGGGACCCTGTTCCAGTCCCCAGCCACTCTCTGGAGAAGAACCTTTTCCTAATATCCAACCTAAACCTTCCTCCACCCAACTTCAGGCCGTTCCCTCAGGTCCTGTCACTGTCACCACAGAGAAGAGATCAGTGCCTGCCCCTCCTCTTCCCCTCACAAAGAACTTGTAACTGCAATGAGGTCTCCCCTGAGTCTCCTCCAGGGTGAATGAACCAAGTGTCCTCAGCCACTCCTCATGGGGCTTCACCTCCAGACCCTTCACCATCTTCCTTACCCTCCTTTGGATGCTCTCTAACATCTTAGTATCTTTCTTATATTGAGGCACTCAAAAACTCACACAATATTTAAGGTGAGGTTTCCCCAGTGCAGAGCAGAGATGAACAGCCCTCTCCCTTGCCCAGCTGGCCATGCTGTGCCTGATGGTCCCAGGACAAGGATGATGCTCCTGGCTGCCAGGGCACTGCTGACTCTCATTCAATTTTCCACAGACCAGGATTCTCAGGTCCCGTCCCACAGCTGCTTTCCAGCCTCTCATTCCCCAGTCTGTCTGTACATCCAGGGCTGCCCATTCCAGGTGCAGAATCTGGCACTTGCCCTTGCTGAGTTTCATATGGCTGGTGATTGCCCAGTCCATTTGGTCAGGTCTCTCTGTGAGGTCTCCCTGCCCTCGAGGGCATCAACAGCTCCTCTCAGCTTTGTACCATCTGTGAACTTGCTCAGTGTCTCTTCCAGTCATGTGTCCAAGTCATTTATGAAGATGCTAAAGAGCACAGGGCCCAGGATGGAGCCCTGCAGAGCCCCACTAGTGACAGGTCACCAGTCTGATGTCAGCACTGTCACTGTCACTCTCAGTGCCCAACCCCTGAGCCAGTTGCTCACCCAACCCATGATGGGTTTAGCTGGAGGTTAACATTTTGTCCAGAGGGACACTAAGAGAGGCAGTATTGAAAGCTTTACTGAAATCCAACCAAATGACATCAACTGGCTTCCCGTGCCCAGCTCATGAAAGGCAATCAGGTTTGATAAGCAGGACTTNGCACTGTCACTGTCACTCTCAGTGCCCAACCCCTGAGCCAGTTGCTCACCCAACCCATGATGGGTTTAGCTGGAGGTTAACATTTTGTCCAGAGGGACACTAAGAGAGGCAGTATTGAAAGCTTTACTGAAATCCAACCAAATGACATCAACTGGCTTCCCGTGCCCAGCTCATGAAAGGCAATCAGGTTTGATAAGCAGGACTTTGCTCTCCTGAAGCCGAGCTGGCTGTGACCAATGACTGCGTTGTCTTTCAGGTGGTTTTCAGTACCTCCCAAAATCATCTTCTGCCTAACTTTACCAGGCACTGAAGTGAGACTGATCAAAATTACTTTTTCTTCTCAAGTAATTTGTTGCATATATTCCCTTAGAAGTAAGAGAAGAATACCAAAATTTGCCTGAATTTATTATAATTTTATCAGATAGTCTAAAATTAACCAGTAGCAAGTATCAGTTGGTTGGCTCCATTGACAAAAATGGTCTTGATTGGATAAAGCACAAGCTACTGAAGCCAACAGAGCTACTGAAGTTCAACACAGACAGAAAAAATAAAAATAAATTTTAAAAACCCACCACTGTTTGATATAACAACTTCAGAGCAAACTAACATTTATTCCGAGCTGTAGCTGACTATATTTATGGGTGCTGTGTTTTATCTCAGTCACAGTGCCATCTGGTGACTATTTATACCCTTATACATTTTAAATAGATGGTATCTTTTAGAATCATCCAACCACCTCATGTCATCCATTAACCTCCTCCAAAGTCTGATCTGAAAGTGAGGACAGGAACAGTTCTCTAGGAAATGGAATGATTCCAGATTTCCATTTTGCATGTTCTTCTTGTGAACTCAGAAGTTCATGAGGCACAGAGTTCACGAGGCACAGACTTTACGCACAAAGGTATATGAATATTGCTATAAAAATATCAAATTTCTATTGCTGGAAATGAAGAGCATGATCTCAAGAAAGAGATAAATGGAAGGGTTTGCTTTTTGTTTGCTTTTCCCTGGAAATTGGCCTCTAAAAGCCAGCTGTGCAAGGACAAACAGCACAAACTGCCTTTCAAATCCCGCTGCTAAAGTTACCACAGCTTTCATTGAAAAAATGGTGGCAGATAAATAAATTTAGTGAAGATAAATCAGTATTGATCAGCTTACTGTGTCTATATATGAAAAATTCAAATAGACTTCCCAGGCTTGTTACATATTTTATCTCTTTTAACAATTTATAGCAGTTATGAGCCAGTTCTGACACTTCAATAAAATCAGTAACATGGGAGAAAGATTTATGTTGGTGTTAACTTTTCTTTTTACCCCAAACTCACAACAAATATTCCCATCATTATTCACCCTTCACCCCTTCCCACAACAAAATGAGTGACAAGACTGTAATACATGGCATATCTATAAAAGAGGAACACATATTATACCTGGCACTGTTTTTCCTTAATTAAAAAAAAAAAAATCTGGGATTAAATAATAAAAAAAATCCTGATTAGAAGTTAAGGCAGTATAGACAATTTCCTGAAGTTCCCATGGCAAGGAGTCTGAACTGAAGGATTTTTAAGGTCCCTTCCAACCCAAACCAGTCTATGATTCTACACAGCCAGAAACTCTTACACTAAGAAAGAGGCAGCTACTGGACACAAATTTTAAATAGACTGTTGTCTCTCCTTTCTGGAATAAAAGGATTCTATGTAATATTATACTTCTTTCAGGCTTTCAACAGGCACAATGAACTTCATATAAAATACATGTACATACCTGATGAGTTAGAAAATTAATTCATATTGTTGTAATTTATGCACACTGATACTACCTCAATTTCCAGTCCAATATCTCTTTTGTTATTAAGTGTATTCACAAGGGATCAAGTGTGTAAAACATCAAATATTACTTCACTGCTACCAGTACCAGTAGTAATAAAATGCTTCAACCATCCCATAAGTAAGACAGTTGGGATGCTCAGAGAATAATTATTCCCTATTTTTCTGTGGAAGACAATGTCATATTCCATTTAGGGAAGAACTTTCAGCGGGCCTGCTATTCACTGCATAAATTAGGAAAGGTTGCTGTTCAAAACCCCAAATCTGCTGCTTCTAATAGTTTCATTGGAAGAAACTGCTCTGATTCCCCACTCAGTAAAGCAGAACTGTTCTGAATGTACTATGCAGGTCAACAATTTCTGATTTTCTTTCCATAAACCATGCTATTAATAATTTTGCCATTATTCACTGTTTTCTAAAAAGCACTTCACCCCCCCAAAATGTAACAGTTTTGGTTTTCAAGGGTAATACAACCTACTCCTGACAACAATGAGCATACACAACTATTTGATAAATTGGAGGGAAAAAAAGACCAAATCTTTCCCAAGTCATTGTAATTAAACTCATCTATTCTCCTTCATTAATATTCCAGAGTGCCACAGAATCATTTTCTATTTGCTTGAATGAATATTCATTACAGAACTGACTGGAACTCATGTCCACTTCCCTCTTGTGCTCTTAATTTCAAACAAACTCTGATCCAGGCTGGGCAGCCTTGTAACACTGCCGTGTCCTAGCCAGGAAAGGGCTTGAATTTGTATTTCTGGTGCCTTGTATTGAGCTCACAAGGCCTCAGGACTGAGGTTTGTTCAGTTTGCTCTGATTGACCTGGCTGCAACTTTATTTCATGTGCTTTAACCATCACAACAATTTGTCCACCTGACCAGGATACTGTGGCTTATTTGTTTTAGCTGTGTGGGACAACCACAGCTTTACATACAGCGTTGCAAGAGGCAGTTACTGGATGGAGAATGAGAAATTTAGGAACAAGATAATCATGTGGTGTAAATAAATAAAGGCCCTATCTGGTGATGGACACTTTGAGAGGTGGTTGCAGCACAGCTGTACAAGCAAAACCCCAAAGGCTGTAAATCACTCACCAACAATCAGATAAAGAAATGCAAGTGCACAGCTGGACAAAACCCCACTCAGGGCTAACAACAAGAATAAATAACATCTAACATATGCTGATTTGGGATGTAACAAGGAACCACAGACCAATGACAAAAAAGTAAGGAGTAAAAACACATTAGAAAGTGCATCCTAGAAAAGAAACCACCTGTGGCATGTTCCACCCAGTGAAGGACCCTTCACCAGCACTGGGAGGGTGGCCACAGTTCCTGCCCCTTTTCCTACGCTAAGCATTCGGTGTTTAATAATTCCAACTGCATTATTGTTCTTCCTGTAATGAATAAATCTGGACTAAAAGTGGCTAAAAAGGTTACAGTTTCAATACCAAATACTGTGCTACTAAAGCACTGGCTTACCCACGCAAGGTGTTACTTTCTCGTTGGCTGTAAAACAATAAAGGGTGGCATCATGTGACTTCCAGAGGTGCCTCCCAACCTCAACCATCCTGAGTCTGATTATGTGAATGATGTCTTATCAATAAATGGCTGGATAAATAAGCACATGAGATTGGAATGTTTCCTGGAACTCTCTGTGCTGCGTTCTTCTATCTTACCTTAGACTTACAGTCTGCTACATTTGGGACAGATACTGTTCTCATTTTTGCCTTACAGCTCCTAGCCAGTGAACACAACTCTGTAATTCAACTATTATTTTCCCTTAACGAATCAGAACCTGAAAGTTCAAGTAATTTTTTCCTTTTACTTATATTTTTTCACTAACAGTGATGACTGATGTTCAATATACTCTGCACCACATATTCTCAAGGCTTTTTCATGTACTGGTAAAAAAATGCCACAGGAATGCTGGAGTTCACTCAGGAAAAACAGAAAGATGATAACACAGTTACAAGAACACAGTTTGATGCTGAAAAATGTCTTTCCACTTTTTCTTATTCAGAACTTTAACCCTGAAGTTCTTGGATGAAAAATGGCATGGAGCAACCCACATTAAAATGGAAAAGTAGTCTCCAAAGAGAGTGCACTGCCCTGAATGGGCTACAGTCTTGAAAAGGAGACTTTTGATCCAAAAATTACTGTGTTAAAATTCTGGGTCTTCTGCAGTTCTCAGAAATATTTATGTCAAAAAAGAAGAGTTAACAAAAGTCAACCCTTAAAGTGCACTTTTATAGTAAGTGAAAGATCTATTCAAAATGCTGTTCCTGCTCGATTCACGCTAAACCACTCCAAGCAAGTGCCCTACTACCAGCCTATTCATCTGCCGGGCATTAACAGCCTGCTGTAACAAGAAATCTCCTCTTGACAAGAGGAAGTTACAAAATTTCATTCAAACTATGACATCCCAACCACTACCTATCATGCCTCCTTTCAAAATTAAAACCTGCAGCACAGAACCTCAGGGTAAAAATTCAGTTCACAGAACTCCAACAAGGTGAGGTTTCATTGAGGTTTTCAGAACTTCCCAGGAGAAAGTGAGAAGAATCTTTCCACAGCTACACGCATAGGTGTCCATGCAATCTCTTACTCAGTGGAAATAAAACAGCCCCAGATTTGTACTAAACAAATAATGGTGGCTGGTTTTAATTCCATTATTAAGTTAAAATCAAACAGGAACATTGGAAGATGCAGTCAGGTAGCAATTGAAACAGATTTCTGCAAGTAAACAGGCTCAAATCTTGACTTCAGCTTTCACTTAAAGAAGCGTCTTCAAAAGTAACACATTTTTGATTGTGTTAAACAGAGACAGCAGCAGTCAACTTTCCATTTTAAATGAACAAATTTGTAAACTTGTTTGGAAAGAAGTAAATTAAGAACTGACAAAAATGACAGCTGAAAGCAGTAGAACAGTCACGGTATTTTTTTTCCTAAATATAAATCAAGTAAGACAGAAATATCTTCAGTTTCATTTATAAATGCAAGCTCTATTTTTCTTTTTTTAAATCTACCTACTTGTATACAATTTTAACTGGCCTTAGTCAGTTTAAAATTGTTTTTCATAGTGCTGAAATTATAGTTCTCTTTTTTTTTAGCCTCCATGTTTATATACTATCTTAACTAGCATTAATCAATTTAAATTGTGTTTCATAATGCTGAATGAATTAATTTTATCTTGAATTTTCCAAGTTACTTATAACTTATGCAGATCAAAACCTGAGCCACAGATTAGAATACTAAAAGCACTGATACATATACTTAATGAAACCATACCATTTTCAGGGAATACAGCATGGAATTATACAGAAAAAAAAGAAGGGACACAACAGGAGAATGTGAAGGCTACATCAAGCACCCATCTCAGCTTAGTAACCAGACAGCCTTCAGTAATATTCCTCAAAAATGAGCAGCTCCATCTCTCTGCTCCACACCAAAACATTTGTGCTCACTCAAGTCTATCTCCTATGTGCTCACAAAGCCTTGCTTGCTTTGGGGTTTTCTTCCTGCAAACTCTGTTGTTACATTTTTGTATTACAGAGCTTCAAACATGCTCAAATGCATTAAGTGTAGACTACTTGGGCTTACAGGCTTAGCCTGGGCACTAAATAAATGGGGATATTTCAATTCTTTCATATAGTGGAATCTAAGAAAAATTACTTTTCCGAACACTTTTCCATATTATGCAGTCTGAATATTCCCAAATTGGTTTAGTTCATTATGTTTTTCAGGTTTTTTGAAATCTTAGAAGTGTAATTCAGTGGTAATTTCAGTCTTTTGCATTAACGGTATTCAAGACCCACCAGATCAAGTACTTTCAATAGAATCATAAATGAAGATCTCTCTTCACTGCTATTTCTAGAGTTTCCCCCAGCATTTTGTGGTACAAACATCCAACACACACACACAAAAGCTATCTTATTTAAAATACACACTCCAGTATGTGGAATATGAAAATAAACTGCTTTCCACAGAATATGAACAAATCACCCAGATGAAACATTTGCATGCATTTATGACACAGGTTTACCATTCACAGTACAATCCACCTGGTGGTATTTAATCAATAGGAGGGTACTGTATTTACACCATGTCTAAATTCCATTCTTGAAATATTAAATTTGTATTAGGAATTCCTGCTTCGATTACACTTTAATTTCTTAACTTAAATAATGTCCAGTTCTATGTAGGCAATAAATCTTTTCCATTTTCAACAGTCATTTTTCTAGTCTCTCTTCAAAATCTACCATGAGTTGGTGGTAGGACAGGCAAACTCCAGGTTACAAATCACAGGGAATTGAAGTATCCTGTAAGATTTATTTTTTGTAAGCATCGTGAACTCTCAGACAAGGATAATTTACAAGCAAAAAGTTGGGTTAATTTACACACGCATTCTCTAGCAGTCACTAATTATTTAACTCAGCTTTATCTTAAACTATATAGTAATAGAAAATAAAAATCTATATAAAATTCAACTCTGACGAAATTTCATTTCGGTGGCATATTAAATAAAAGGCTTAACTTTCAATTAGATTTCTTTAAAAGAAGGTTAAGATTTCAGTAATTAAAAAAAAAAAAAAAAACCAACGAAGGAGAAGGAAAAGGAAAAAAAGAAACCACCAGAAGTTGCTGGGATGCTGTGATAATTTAAGCTGAATTTTATCCAAATAGCACACAAGTTTGAGAAGGATATAAGGATTAACACATTTAACACTTGCCAAGACTGCCACAAGACTGAAACGTCCTCTTGAATTAATTTCAGAACAGGTGCATCCCTACTTTTCCAAGAACGATTCCAGCAAGATGCAGCTTGGAGAGGTCTTGTGACACAGACAGGCAGAGTTATCCACAGGGATGGGGACACTGCTGACATTTTTAACAGCACATTGTAATCACAGCAGCCACAGAGAACTACAGAATTTCAGAGCCTTAACTCCTTCTTCCAAGTCCCCACGTGAAAAAGAGTAAAGGAAAAGTAAAAACCTTTTCAGAAGGAAGCAAGGGAAGCGATGCAGTCAAGAGGGGGAATGTTGACAATTCCCTTCTGTTTATTTGCAGCTAAATAATTGTGTTTATATTACTGCTTAAAACCTCTAGTTGCAGAAAAAAAATCCTAATTCCTTCTAGGAGGTCATAGATTTGTTTTCACTCTGTGCTCTGAATATTCACTAAAGATGCAGGGTAGAAATTTGTAATAAATTATATGATCATAAGCCAATAGAAAGACCCGAAGAAGTGGCACTGGCAGGCAATTAGGGAAATTCCTGAGACAGGAGGAAAAAAAAAAAAAAAACTATTTTAAAGAACTTGGACATTTTCACAGAATATAAACGAAAAGGCAAGTAATACTCAGATTTCAGAGCTTTTCTTGCTTATTTTCTTTGCAGCCTTAGTTATTCCCACTGATTGCTACTGAGCTAAAGCAAGGTTAGGCACACAGGAAAACAGGACCTGAACTGAATACAAAGAGGAGATGAGAAGCATCGTCCTGATACTGTTAGGTCACAAAAATGGTCTGTCTTTGCCTCACCACAGATAAAGCATTACTCAGATTAGGAACTGTGTATGCCCTGGAGTCACATACGGAGAAAAACCTCAGCTATTGCCAAATTTGTGTGACAATAACCAAAAAAGCCTCTCTTATTCTTCCTGTCTTGATAATTTTGATCACTCTGTCTCTTAATAAAAATAAAAAAATAATGAAATATAAACAACATATTACAGAAAAACAGACATACAGATATTCATCATCTCTTCACCTTAAAATTCATTTAACAGTAGGCTTGACTCAATTCATATTCATTTCAATTTAGCATTCCCTGGAAAAAGCTCCAAATCTGGTCTTTAGGTTAAAAATTGAAATATTGAGACTCCACATTTGATCTTCTCCATCATTTCAGAGCAGCCACTCCAGATCTGAACCTATTCCCCGAGTATTAAACGCTGCAGAGAAACTCTAAACCTGTAGTGTCTGTTCTTCATTTAATTGCTTTCAAATCAAACAGAGCCTGAACAAGAGCCACAGACAAATCTGCAAGGAAATGCATTTGCACTACACAGAGCATAACGTGGAAAACACTGTTTCAAACCTGCTGCTATTCTTGAAGATTTTCCCAACTCATAAAACAGCAGGAAAATGTAAACCAGGGAGCTGGTCATGCAGAGAGAGAAGTATGGAAAACTTCAGTTTATTCTGGGTGATGAACTAAGATTCAAGGCTTATTTTTAAGGGTCGGAAAAATAAAACGCCCACCACAACTCCAAACAGGTAACCACGCAAAAGGTAAAGGAATACATTTTAAAAACACAGCAACTAAATGATCAAAATAATCTGTATCTTCCTTCAAAGGAATGCAGCAAGGGGAGAAAAAAAGAGGGGGAAAGAAAAGATGTTAGAGAAGCTGAGAAACTGTGCTGCGACGCAGCACTCCCCGCTGCTCCGGAGCCATCCAGCGTATTTCTTCAGGTTACTCCAAGGGAACTCTTCAGCCTGGCTGACAAAATTTTAATCAAGTGTTTCACTGTCCTGGAGATTTTAACCATTTGAGCACAAACAATGAACAGCTCCTCACTTTGCTTGCTGCATTCTGGATTTTTCAACTCCTTCAAAAAAAAAAAAACCAAAACAAACTTTTTTTGTCTTAGAGACCAAGTTTATAAAGGACATTTTCCATTGTTTTCCTAATCCTGTAACCTGCAGCTTTTGGTGTGCAAAAGCAAGTTCTGCTTCTGTAAAATTCAGACTCTGCTGGGAAAGCAGAGAGAGCAGTGGCTGAGCAGTCTCCTCTCTCTCCTGAGATACACAGGAAGACTTTCCAACTCTTCTGAAGGCAACTAAACCTTCAGTCACTGACACAACTGCACAAAGTTTTTACTTTTTAGTAGGGACATGAGCCAGATGAGAATCATAGAATTATCAATCCGAGATCATCAGGTCCAACCTTTGACCAAATATCACCATGACCACTAAACAGCAGCATAAAATGCCACATCCAGTCACTTTTTGAGCACGTCCAGGGATGGTGACTCCTCCAGCTCTCTGGGCATCCCCTTCTAGGGCTTAACAACTCTTTCAGTGAAGAAATTTTTCCTAATACACAGGGTGAGTGTTTTGAAATAGGGAGATTTTGTTGCTCTGAGGAAGGAAGGTAAAACTTAAGATGCAAAATGAAAATGTACCGCAGTCAAAATCCTACATGGACTTCTATCCCCATCTGATGTTATTCTACATATCCTTAAAAAGCCTGATGGTCATGGTTTGACTTTCTTTCTGAGTAAGATGCAAGCCTGTGAGCTGAACAAATGAGGAAAAGGGAGCATGAGCTGAGCCTTACAGACTTTCACACGTTAGGCTGGTACAAGGTACTCAACAGATGGCAAGATTCCTGAAAAAGCCAGCCAGGATTTTGTACATGGCAAAGCAACAGTGAGTAGAAAATACTATGAGAGATGAGAAGAGACAAAAACAAATTTAAAAAAAAAAAAAGGCAGAAAAGCTTCAAAGAGCTTATTATATCATATTAACAAAAGACATTTCTAGACAAAGGTAGAAATGTGTCTGTGTTCCAGAGGAGGAAAATCAATGACACAGACCTTGCTCTTCCTGATGCTCTTTGTGCATGTGAGACACTCTGCAGGTATCAGAACTGATCTGGGCCATTTCTCCTGTCACTGGCCAGAAGCAATCAGAAGTTATGGGCAAGCAGAGCTATTTGAGATTCCTGCTGTCAGGTTCTCCTTCTGGTATTATTTTCCATACATTCCTCACTGGAGTGAGCTGGATATTCTGATAATGGACATTAGAGAAAGAGGTATGAATTTTGTCCAGAATGCAGAATGTTGGTTTTTTTCTCAAAGCAAAATTATTAAGTTGATTAAGTTGACCTGAATTTTTCCTGCCTTTCTCTTTCAGTCAGTGTACCCTAAATGCTTGTTCCTGGTATATAAAGACCCCTATTTATGCCTTCCTGTTCCCTGGGAGATTCAACACACACACCTAGGAGAGCCTGGTGTGATGAACACACAGTTCAGCAGGGCTTAGCCTGGCACTGCAGAAGACATGCTGTTTTGCACACAGTTTTGTCACAAATTCTGATTTTGGGGGGGAAACAAGGTACCTGTATACAGCAAATGAACAAAGAATGTCCATGGGCTCACTGTGTTACCTTTTCCATCAGGGACCTTCCAACACAAGTGGTTTTCACAAAGCAGGTGAGGTGAGCAGAGCTGCCACTACACAAACATCTAAGGATTGGATTATTTGGGTTTTTTGGGGGATTGAGTATATTTACTCCAGAGAAATCATAGTCAAAGTTGTCATTCAAAGTCATTGGTAAAATACAGGGTTATAACTGCTCAGATCTGAGGATAGCTTTTGCTTTTCCTCAACTCACCTCTCTTAATTTGAACAACAATCACTCCCAATCACTCCACTTGCTGAAGTAAGTGGTATAGAACATGACAATTATTTCTGTTTTTATTAATTTTTCACTTAAAAATCTAATGCTCACCCACAATTTCAGTTCCATTCCACCCAGGCTTGGAGATCATAACTCACACTTGGATACCAAGTACAAAGAACAGTCAGAATTCAAACTATTTTACTTCTTTTGTGGTAGAAAATTTGTCATGGTTAAGTTATGCATTATAGTTGCATGACAGTACCACCACAAAGGAAACCCTAAAGGTCAGTTTCAAAACTAAAACATTAAAAAAAATGTTCATTATAATTCATAAAACTTTAAAACTTTACAGAAATACAGCTTCAAGAGCAAAACCAGCACTTTGGGGGCAATCATCACTGAGCTGTATAATAGTGAAGGAAAAGCAGTGTCCTCCTTCCTTGGGAATTTGACATTTCTGTCATACACAAAAGTTCTGAATTAAATTCTAAAAATAATTGGTCCCACATTATCTCATTTACAATAAGTAGAGAAAAAAGATACCTAGGGCAGAAGGCCCTTTATATGCTTTAAAACCCAGTGGTGGAAATTGAAGGTAAGACAAATTAGAGCTAATGGTAAAATGCACTTTAAAAGGCTATTTCATCATTACAGGAACTGCTGTAAGGATGTAGAAAGTTTTCCACCACTGAAATATTTCCATAAAATTGGCTGACTTCCAAAAATGCCTGCTTCAGCTCAGAGTTCTTGGCTTGATGCTGAAACTTCAGAGGTAAATTTATCAGGATCAGACTAGATGGATGATCAGTAGGAAGTTTTCCACCAAGGCTACAAGAATAGATTTCCAGCATCTGGATAATATCTATCTTTTTTTATAATTGAGCTCATTTGCTCTCCATTTGTAGCTATTCCCCTCATCATTCTAGCCTGGAGCACTTATAGTCTACAGGTGGTTACCAAGCCAGCAGATAAACTCAGGCAGAGGATCTGGATTGCCAACAGCACTGCACTGATCAACAAGAGGTAGAAAAATAAACAAAGAATAGCATGGAAGAATTATAACAAAAAGACACAGACAGCTGCCCACAGGGAACAGGCACTGTGCAAGGGGCAAAATCCAGAAATGGCTTTTGGTAAAACATCAAGGCTCAAGGTAAAGAAAACCTAATGCTGAATTTTTCTCCAGCAGTGAAGAATGCAGGATTTCAGATGATTTTTTCATATCCTTAAGAAACAAGATTACCTCACCTGTTTCTCACCCTCTTTACAGGATGGAGCATTTGGTGGTTATTTTGACAATATTCCCAACTGTACATCTTGTGTGACCTTGGGCAAGTCATTTATTCCTTGTTCTGGACTGTCAGCTGCTGTATCAAATGGTAGCAACAGTAATAACTGTCTAGGACTTGCATTTAATAATAATGAAAATATTACTTGCATTTGCACAGTGTCTAACCAAAAATGAGTGGAATTTCATGGAATTACTCAAGAAAGTTACTGAAATGGACTGCTTACCTTGCTGGGCATTTGATACAAAGATATAACCTAGCTGAAAGTAAGCTTGATAAAATTTAGGCACATTATTACTGGCATTACTTCCATGGCAAGGAAGCAATCTAGAAGCTTCCTTGCTCCAGAGATTAACTTTATTACAAAAAGATGTACTTTAATTGCTTCTTGCTGTTCGTCTTTTTCTCTTCTCAGACCCATTTCAGCTAAACCAATAATGTTTTAAGAGCTCCAGATTTAAAATTAGCAAGTCATTCTGAGTTCTCCACTCTTACCAATCTGCAAAGTGTGATGTATTGTGCTCACTGTATTTAGTAACTACAGACAGCTGAAGCACATCCAAGTCACTTAACAGTAATATTTATACTATTATATCATCAAACTACACACCTCTAAGTCATACAGTAAATATTCCACACAAAAACAACACACACCAGTGCAAAGGATCAATTTCCCAATATAATATTCATAGTACTTCTGATCTTTTACTAACAGAGAACATGCCTTTTATTCCATTTAAACACAAGAACACGAGGAATTTCATTTACTCTAAGATTACACCTACAGAAAATCAGGTCTAAATGAATCATAGAGTGCCATTTCTTAGATGTTTCTCTATTTGATCAACACCCTCAAATTCCTACACTTTCCCCTCTTCACATAACACTTTTTTTATCACCTGTTTTTCCCTCTCTCACATCATCAGTCATTCCAATACACAGCAAAATCAGCAATTCAATGAAAACACAGAGAAACCAATTTCATAAAATGACCAACAAAATACGAGCTTTATCTGTTTTATCTAACACAATATTAAAAGCTGCATTTATTTAAGTCTAAGGGTCTTTTCCTCTTTGTCTTACAAAGACTTTCCTCTCCTCTACTTGTGCTATTTTTAGATAATTTTCATTGCTTGGAAATTTAAGTACTTTGAAGTCAATCTTGTCCTACTCTCCCTTACAAAGAGTCAGCCTCTGACTGATCAATGATAAATTTAGCACATCATCATTCTTAGTACTAAATTAAAAAGCTTTGAACACAATTGCAAATAAACTGAAATTCTCTTATCCAATCCCTCTTCCAGACCATTTTACTAAAAACTTGCAATCTATGACATTTTAAAACCTGGTTTACCCATAAACAGCAAATGTGGAGCTTGCAGGGATGATTCTTCAGCCGCTTTCCTCAGTGAAACAAAGTTGGTAAAGCAGATTCTGAGGTGCCCTTTCAAAAATGCCCTGGCATCAATTACAGTCCTCACAGTCTGCACTTCCCATTTCTTCTGAGCAAAACTACCCCACCTGATCTACTCTTCTGAAGTCCCCACAGTGATAAATTACTAAACTTCATTCTCTTTCTCATACTCCTGGGGAAGGCAGCTATTAAAAATGCTACTTCTAGCTAAACAGAACATTCGCAGCCTGAAGATCTACCTTTTTTTTTTTTTCAGTCAAGATGCTCTTTATCTCCTTGGCCAGCTGCCCAAAAATCAGAACAAAACTCCAAGCCTTACTATGATCTGCATCTATGATTGAGGAATTGGAAATACTTCAATTCAAAAAAGTTATTTGAAATATTAAGAAACTGAACTTACTTGCAGATTTATTTATTCTCAAATGGAGAGAAAAAACTATGGCACAGTGTTTATCACAGCCTGCAGTAAAGCTGTTCTTCATTACTCGTCAATGCACTGAGTTTTGTGGGTAAAAGACCACAGAAAATTATTAAATCAATAAAATTCATGGAATTTCAAAGAAGTTCCATCAAACATTTGGAAAGAAAACATTATCATATGCGGGATGAGCAATATTTAAGTAAAAATGCAGCACAAGGCTGAAACCAACTTTAGCAGCAAATGTCTCAATCTACAACATGAGCAGTGTAAATGTAGACAGGTGAGAAACAAGTAAATAAGGCACCTGAAATAAAGAGAGGTCTTTGATCCACACCCTGTCTGACCTACCTCATCTGTTCTCATTAAAAGAGGAAAACTAAACAAGCAAGAACTTGCAAGTGCAAACTCCCAAAGGGATTCTGAATTTGTGACACCTGACTGTGGGGCACACAGCAGGTTACATTCTGAGAGCTCCAGGCTGCAGGGGTTCTCTGACCTCTGGAAGAACATTTTGAAGAAACTTATCATCTGATGCAAGCAGGGCATTCACACAAACATCTCAGTTTCTAATTATTATTAAAATTTCTGACGGAGCTGACTGGACTTTCACCACCCTGTTCCAGATGTTTGCTCCAACCCTCCCTCCACTTCAAGTTCCCAGCTCAGCAGGTCTTCACATGAGCCCATCTTTATTATTTCTCCATTATTCTAACCCAGTCAACTTCCCCTCTTTCCTCCCCTCACTTTCTACACAGGCAACACTCTCCTACAAAAGCCAACCTCAGTATTAAGATTTTTTCCTTTTTTATCACAATGTCATTACGGATGTGACCACCTCCAGCTGCTCACATAAGCTCTGTTTATTGTGTTGGTGTCAACTTTCATTTTTCTTTGTTCATCTCTAGACAAGAAAGAGATGAAGTGTGGTTTATACAGGAGATTGCACCTGCAGCTACTCCTGATGAGAGATTTGTTTGGGTATAAGCAGAGTATCATCACTTGTTTTCTGAGTGGCAATGAAGAAAGTCCATAGAAACAGTGCTTTTGACAGCCACACAGTGAATATATTCAATCTTTTTCTGTTAGTACTTGATAAAGTTTTTAATCCTCCTTTCATGTCAAATAAAATGGGAAAAATAGCAAGTTCTAAAACAAATTACATAGAAATTGTAGGTGCTACAATATTGGATATAAAATACAAGACAAGCTGAATTAATTGAATTTATCCATATCCGAGGGGTAGAAGGGTTTTCTCCACTCCTGGCTCTAAGGAATAGCTTTAGTAAAATACTTTCTTAATGTTCTAAATTACAGTCCTCTCTAGGGCACAACAGACTATTCCTTTCTTGAGAGAACAACCACAGAAGAAGAGAGGAAGAGGAGTGCTGAGCAGAAATTGTGTGGAGTACTCAACCAATTACAGAACTCAAGGGAGGGTAAGCAATGCTGAACTGGACAGGGAAGGAAAGTTAAAAGCATTTAGACTCAGACTGCTCAAAAATTGCCAGCTTTCATCCAGATCCAGATCAAAATCAAATTTTGCCAGACAGGTACCAACTGCCAAAAACCCATCTCTCCCCTGTTTTTGCAGAATGACTCTATTTTTACAATCCACTTTATCTCAAAGAAAACTGCAAGTCTTGGCCAGGAAGGCAAGAAAAAACACCTTGCTGACCTGGCAAATGTTGATGTGGCTCACAGCTCTGATCTGAGCAGGCTTCAGGAAATGTGAGTGGCCTCCTGGCACTCATATCACAAATTTTCAATTATGTATAAAAAAAAGATAGGTATTATTTTGACAAAAATCAGATTTGGAAGTGAAAGAACTTTGTTTATTTTTTTTTATATTCTACCATCTCCAAAGTTATTAGGGAAAGAAGAGATAAAAACATAAGACTTGACATGTTTAACATCGAGGGAGAACTCAGGGCCACAAAATTTACAAGCATCATACTGAATTCCAAAATAGGACAGTGTGGAAGTACAACATCTAAACTGGACTATATATTTGTGCCTAAGATCTCATTCCTGTATTCATATTTATTCAATGAAAATTAATCTGAATTTCAGTTGTGTTCTATATATTCAACATGCACGCTAACTTCAGCGGCACCCAAAATTATTTAAAATTTTTTTTAAAATCCCACTTGTTCTGTTTAAGGGCTTAAACTTAGAATAGATATAAGGCTTATGAGTAAAAGGAGTTAGAGCTTAAAGTATCAACAGTATAAAGTTTATCCCTATTAGCAATACACTTTCACATAGAAGAGTAAAGCCTGAGAACTGAATAGAAAAAAATCCAATTAAGGCCTGTATCTCATCTTAGTACACTGCTGAGTAAATCAAAAAAGATACATTAAAGACAGTGTGTTAAATCAAATTAGCTCTACATACTGTATTTTAACACTTCCTACCATTTCCTGAGAGTGCAGGAACAGAGCAGTTTTATGAGAGTACTTAAAGCTCTGCAGCTGAATCTCCAGAATTACAGCTCACATTCAGGATGCAGAGGGAAATTCTCCTGAACAAACAAGTCTCAAAACGAGTAAAGAAGTCAGCCAAATCCCTTATAAATTATAAACCAGCCCTGCCTGCCAAACAACTGGCCAGTAAGCACTGGGTGTGTTTAACAGCTTAAACCAAGGTTTTAAAAAACTCACAATAGGCTTTCAATGTTTTCATCACCCAGCTAAAAGAGTTCTTCATCTCAACTCTTCATTTGGGTTGGACTGATCTCTAAAGCTCAAGTCCATATGGAATATGGAATGAAGTGCCAGGGCGTTTCTTCCATCTGACAAGAACTAGACTACACCACGTAATCTCAGCTTCCAAGCATGAAAAGCAGTGCAGAATTCCTTAGGTTAAAACTGACACTGTGTTTGCTGAGAGATTATGAAATCTGGTTTAATTTCTCGCTGCAGCTTTTGCATTAAGACATAGAATAGTCAGATACCTAAACACACTGCAGTGCTACTCAAAAAGTAACAGATTCAGCCTCAAAACTGACATTCACACACCAGCAGCAGCACAGCAGTGGTGAAAGGATGAGTTACCCTAGGCAGGGTAATTCATCCTTTTGTGCAAATGCACCCTGGAACAGCCAAGGAGTTCAGACAAAGCTCAGCACAACAAGCCTGCACTGAACAGCAGAAAAGAGTATTTGAGCATAATATTACAGCATGAGATTCTATTCAGCTTGAGGGTATAAGCAAGCTTTATGATGAGGTCATAAAGCAATTTTCACACCGAATTTATGAGCTCATTGTAGCAGTCATTTCCAGAAGCCAGTGACTGGTTTATTAGGAGACAGCCTACAGCCAAATTGGAAACAGAGATTGCAGAGAAGCTCCACTGCAATATCCAAGACTGAAGCACAAAAATTGTAAGGCAAACAAGTAGGGAGGGAAGGTTTAAGTATGAGGCTTATAAATATCTCAACAAGGACATTTCAGAATCAGCAACACGAGAAGCATTGATTTACACTCACTTTCATTTGCAGAAATTCACTTTCATTTGAAGATGAGTTTGTGCACAGCATGCAGGATTGAAAAATAACCACTACCCCTGAATATTCACACCAGACACCTATTGTTAAATCATGAGTAAGTGACAGAAGAGTGTTTTCACCACACATACAAATTGTTTAAGATCCATCTTGCTTCTTAACTCAAAAACTACCACTTGCTTCTTACATTAGTCCTTGTCAAAGCACTCTAATTGGCACAACAATAAATCAAACGCAACCCAGTGCTCATCCCAAACTGCACCATGAGGGACAAACAAACAGCCCACAAACCCAGAGGTGGCTGGGTAGCTGCCGCAGGGAGAAACTCAAGGATCTTTTAAGGAGATTCTAGAGACTCAAATAAGGTTCTTAAATATCAAATATTTTGAGACTCAGTATCAAAGGGAACCTTGGATCATCTCTCGTGCACAGATCCCAGCTTGTTTCATTTAAGCCAGCAATGTCTGAGCAAAAGCATTTGACAATGAACAAATGTATTTAAAGGCCCCCAGTCTAAAACAGAGACTCAAATCCAAAACTACAGCAAATGCCTCAAAACTCAGCCAAGAAAACTGGACCACAGCACATTCTAATTATATCTTTAAATGCTTAATTGACTGGATTGTTTACAGTAACTCCCCGATTCTATGGTTTGGAATTTCTCTAGCTTTCATTTTAAGCTACTGGAGGTTCCTATGCTGCTTCCTACTAAAGAACAGTGTTAAAACAGAAGTCACAAGCAGAAATCCACATTATCACGGAATGATAAACACCTAAAGAGGCAAATACATCTCCTCAGTTTTAACAGGTAATTTTTTCCGGTCATTTACCCACTATCCACTATATCTCTCCATGTACGAAAGAGACTTAATTATGTGGATAGTCCAGTGAATAAAAAAAAACATTTCTAACATAATTCTAGTTTTGAGCTCCATAGGCATTTTTAATCCAAGCAGATCCAATTATTGGTTTATAGTAGTTTAACTGGGACAAACCCCAGGCACACTACAGGTGCTGTAGAGCAGTAATGCTCATCAGGCTCAGGACACAGAGACATTTACTCAGCAAAGAGCCCTTTGATGCTGTTGGAATGTGTATTTTCTACTCAACATAGTTTTGATCATCTGAATGGTTCTTCTCAAAATACCAATTAACAACTAATTCATTCCATAAACCTGGCAACAGGATCCAGCATGTGCCTTCCCACCACACTGGGTTTGCTACACATGTTAAAAACCAAGTTTCTGCTTTACAGCCCTTCAACATCCTTCTAATACTATCACACAGATCACTGGGAACCTGCAGCTTCTTGGTTGCCAGGACAACTGATTGACAAGCAAAAAGTGCACCAAAATGCTTCTTTCTTCATGTATTTGGTGCAAAGTTCTGCATTTCTAGATTTTTTAGTCCTACCTTGAACTAACACTCCCCTTGCTGCTGTGACTGAAAAGTGTGTATAGGTCAGACATTCTACACAAAGCCCTGAACTTAAAAACTAATGCTGGAGGTTTTATTCACCTAAATAGCAAATTATTTCCTCAATCATGCTCATTTATGTTTTTAAACAATTGAGAAACATTTGCTATGTCATAAAAAAAAGGCTTTAGTAATTTTGCTAACACCTTTCCCATGCTGCAGTCATGTTTTCTGTGCTGCAGAATCAATTGATGATGAATTAGCAGTGTTAATGGTCCAAAAGAAACACACTTAGAAATTAACAGTTTCACCTGTTTATTGCTCAGATAGAATTGTGAATATTCTCACTGTGAAGGAAGCAAATTGACAGGCAAAGCAAGTCACTGAGAAAAGCAGAGCCTGTGTTTGCTTCTCAGCCAAACACATGTGAAGCAAATATTGCCACGTACAGCACTCGCTCTAATTCCTGACAGGAGGAGCTGATGCCAAACACAGATCTGTGCAGGAAATGTATCAAATACTGCACACAGCACAACATTCACCAAAATTTGGGAAGAGACCAATGAAGTGCTGCAGTCCATTATTCCCAACGTTTCTTATTTTCATCTTAAATTGTATCTTCTTCAAATCTGGCCATTATGAAGCTAAACTTATTTCATGCTCAAAAAAACAACTTTAAACCTTCAGCAGGTAAGATCTGCCACACAAAAGCAAAGAGCAGCTCAGGCCAGGGCAGACTCTTGGTAAGCACAGTGCAGCTTCCACCTACACAACTGTTCTTCCACCCACAACTTTTATTTACTTTTACTTTGACTCTCTCAACTATTCTGTTTTATTACTTATGGTGAACGCCACTAAAAAGATCTCACTGCAAGAAAGACAAAAATTCATAGAGAAGCACCTTCCTGCAGAGTAAATAGCATGAGAAAGCACCGTGAGGTGAGCTGACAGCTCCCCCAGTACACCACAGGGACAGCCAACTCTGCAATTTCCACTCTTAGCCTGATCTTTCTTCACCTTTTTTGTTTGTTGGCTCTAATATAACAATCCAAACACAGAACATCAAGCTGGGCTAAAGGAAACCAAAGGGAAATATTGATGAGACAAGGAAACCTTTGGTTTTTAACCACACAACAAACCATAGCACAGTACAACAAAAAAACACAGGTTTTACTTATTTTGATGTCATTCCCTTACCTTGACGTGACTGAAATCACCAACTTTGCTGCTTTCTTGGGGATTAAGAGGTTTGGTCTCCACTCTTGGTTTGACAACCTGCCGGAAAGGACTGGAGAGTGGGAGTCCACTGACACTGATTCCATCTGGGAAACAGAATAAATAGAATTACTTTTGCTCATCTAATGCTATGTTTTGTTCCAATTAATTTATATCTGTTTTATCAAAGGGAGAGAAAAGACACAAAAAGTGATATTAACCTTTTACACAAAAAGACAAAACAAAAGACAAATATTATTTGGCTCCCAGGACACCAAAAATAATCAAATTTGAACACACCAAAATCTCAGCGAATATCATGGGGAAGGATGGCAACTGCATTTGAAATATCACAACAGAGATGTCAGAGTTAGTAATATAAAATTAGTTTTAACATTTACAGTTTTAAAATAAAAATCAAAGCTTGTGGTTTTCCATGACAGTGTGATCCTATCAGCTCCTTAGGCTCTTTAAATTAATTTCTGGTATGAGGATTTCTTTTTCTAGTATGTACTGTGGAAAATGACAGAAGATAGAGATGTCATGTTTTGTACAACTACTCATGCAAAAATAGATAAAATAGTTCTCATTTATAAAGGAGGCAGAATGGAAATTTAAGGTTTCCATTGTGAGAGTCAACAAAAAAGTTTAAGAAATACCTGAGAGGTAAGTCCCCAGTTTGGTGCTTAGTCCCAGTCAGGGTACTGGCACACACAGGATGACAGCAAGATACAACACAATAACTTAAGAGTGCCTGTTACTGCCAACAAGGTGTAACTTGAAGATAAATAAATGCACTACAGCATTTTGGGGCTCTCAACCCAACACTCTAAGCAAAGACTTAAAATGTGTGAAAATTACTGCTGAATCAAAAGAGTTACAAGAACAAGAGAATTAAAATAATGAAGCCTTAACAAACAGTAAAACTGGATTCAGTATTTGTTATTATTTAGATTTACATCCAAAGAAGAGCAAGACTTTATTCCTTGATGCTGGGCAGAGCAACCAACTGCAATCCACAAACACTCGCTAAATATAAGCAAAATCTCATGTACAGCAGCAGAGACATAGAGCTGAACACGTAGGAAATGCCAAATTGTTACACAAAATCCAAACATATTTCCTAAATTGCTCCTATAAAATCTGGACGTGTTGAGGATACGTTCCTCAAAAGAAGAAACCACAAGAACAAGATGGAACATGACAGGGGCTTTGCTTCATTAAACTTCACAAGTATCCAAATAAGAAAGCAAAGGGAGTATTCCCATATTGCCTTTACTTGCAATTTCCTTCACTAAGGAATTCAAAAATGCACCTTAGCACTGAAGAAATATCCTGTTCTATCAGCTGCTGGGGGAGAGCAGGACAGGAGGTGAGAGCACCCTGCCCGTGCAATGCAGCATGAACAAGACAAAAATAAAGACAGAACAAGACAGAAATAAATACAGAACTACACTGGATCTCAGCCTTTGAAGGCCACTCTTTCAAAATGAAAATTAGAAGTTTTAATTGAGGAAAAATATTCTTCTCCAACTGATGAATGATTTTCAGTACTTCTATATTTAGAACAAAAACTGACACTGACTAGTGCATAAAATTGCAAATTAAAACATGAAAAGAACCAAGTATGAAAACCTGCATGGCATTAGTCAGATTTTCCACTTTTTATATGGCATGGGCTTTATTTCTTTGAGAGAAAAATAGATAATACTAAAACAACATCACAGAGATACAACTAATGCCTTGCCTAATTATTTTATCCTTGAAAATCCCATTTTATTTTCTACGGTGGGGAGTGAAGAAAAGACAATAGCTTAAACATTTTCTCTGGAAAGAAATTTTTTACTCTCTAATACATATCTGAAAAAGGAGGTTTTCTAGCAAAGAAGACATCAGGATGCAATGGAAGTCCAAGGTAACTTGGTAGTGGTTGAACTTTCTGTCTCAGGTTTGTCACACTCTCACAGAGCCAGTGCCAGGCACTTTGTTATGCTACAAATGACTCAGCCCTTCACAGCCTGGACTGCTCAAGGAAACTCCTCTGCCAGAGGATAAAAAAAAAAATCGTTTTCTGCCACAAACAATTATGTTTTTAAATTATTTTGGTTTTTCTGTTCTTTGATCAGGCAGCAATGGGGGGAAAGACCTTGCCCAACTCCTCTGCAACACATTAAATAGTCAGAATGGGGGAAATCCTGTAAAAAGCCCTGTTAGGCTGCAGAAGTTAATGACGGCAGGAGAAAACAGTGAGCATCAATGAAGCAGTTCTCCAGAAGTTTTACATTATTGATAGTTGTATTTTTTGAGATCTCATACATTTTATTTTCTCTCATAAAGTTTAGAGAGATGAAGATGCTAAATCCTCCATAGTTTTCTTTTGTCAATCCCCACTGTCAAACATCCTGAGCAGCCTTGGACTATAAAAAGAATAATTGTCTTTCTACTCTGTCCAGAAATTTTCCTAATTTCAACAATCCACACTGAGTATTTCCATGGTAACAGCATATGACCAACACTTTTTCCATGGTAACTGCAAAAACACAGCTTGCCTTTCCAACATCCCAGTCACTGCTGTCACAACAGAGCAAAATCTCTTACCAGCATTTCCTCTCTCCTATCAAATGTTAGGTAAATTGTCAATTTAGCTTCATTAGCCACTTTCCCAGCAAACTGCACAGAAGAATCCCACAAAATGTCTTACTTGAATGAGGGATAGTGCATTCAGGGAGTTAAACCTGTAGATTTACCATGTGGTAACTAAGCACAGGAGGAAGAGGTGCCGTGGGACAGCTCCTGCCCCGTGTCACGCTGTGCTGTGCAAGGATCACTGGCCTGATCCAGGGGACAAAAATGGATCCACTTTTCAAGAGGTACATCACAGCTACAGAGGTCTCAAACTGCACAGCAAAGAAACACTTAAAAACTGTTCCACTGACAGCAGGATACCCCTGAGATTTGGATTCTGAGGCACTGTCCAGGCAATTCAATGTCACATGAGATGGAAACCATGAAAGGTTTTAGGCTGAAGTGCTGCTTCTTTCCAGGAGAAATTTCATACAATCCAACAGCTGCACAGACCTGCTCCCTGCAGCTTCCTGAACAGTGGCACAGGGACCCCAGAGGGCCAGGAAGAGGAGGAATCCCAGAACCATTTAGTTTGGAAAAGGCCTCCGAGATCACTGAGTCAGATCGGTGACTGGACATCACCACATCCATCAGCCCAGAGCCCTGAGTGCCATGTCCAGTCTTTCCTGAAACACCTCCAGGGATGGAGACTCCACCACCAGCCTGGGCAGCCCATTCCAGGGAGGGCAAGAGGGGCTGCTGGCCCAGAGCAGAATCCTCTCCTGCAGCCCAGGGATGTTTCTGGGGGGATTCTGCCCCTCTGCTCTGCTCTGCTGCAGAGCGTTTTGTCCAGCTCTGGGGCCCCCAACATCAAAAGGGCATGGAGCTGCTGGACCAGCTCCAAAGGAGGTATCCAAGATGATCAAAGGGCTTGGGACACCTCTGCTCTGGAGACAGCCTGGGAGAGCTGGAGCTGTACAGCCTGGAGAAGAGAAGGCTCCAGAGAAAACTTAGAGCCCCTTCCAGGGCCTAAAAGGGGTCCAAGAGAGCTGGAGAGAGACTTTTTACAAAGCCAGAGAGTGACAGGATAAGGGGGGGATGGCATCAAACTGACAAGGAGAAATTCTTCATCCAGAGGGTGATGAGGCTCTGGCACAGGTTGCCCAGAGAATTTGTGGCTGCCCCATCCCTGGAAGAGTTCAAAGCCAGGCTGGATGGGGCTTGAAGCAACCCGGGATAGTGGAAGGTGTCCCTGCCCATGGCAGGGAGGTGGAATGAGATGATCTTAAAGGTTCCTTCCAATCCAAACCATTCCATGATGCTATGTCATAGAATCATAGAGCTTTTTGGGAAGTACACAGCTTGGTCATAACATATGAAAACCTCAACTCACTTGTTTCTTTTGTCAATTCTTGCCTGATTGAAATTACAAAACAAAAACCTCTTGGTAGGCAACATCTCATAAGAACACTGTAACAGCTTTAAAGTACTTTAAACATGTGGAAAAATAGAAAAAAACTCGAGACAGGAGAAGACTCTGCTTGCTGAACTTGAATGCCTTTTTTTTTTTTAATCCACTAGAAAAAGAGAATTTTGTTCTCATCAAGTGTGCAGAATTCTAGAAACTTGCTGTGTGCAGTAACAAAGAGCAGAATAACATCAGACTATACAGAGTTTGAGGCAATATAATCCACCCTTCCCACTTTAGGTGGGCACTGAGATGCAGCTCCTTCCCTCTCTCAAAAACATGCTCAGGACTGTGACAGGAGGGACTCCAGGTAGCAGCACTCCAGGCAAAGTTTCTGGGAATGCTGCAGCTCTGGCTCCCAGGAGCAGGGCACAGCCAACATGTACCACACTTGAGCTCTTCTCTGAAACCCCATTACCTCTGAAGACAAGAATTAACAATAACAAATCCACTCTAAGTAAGGATTTATGTCCTGAGGTTGCTGAACTGAACTAAAATTGGAAGATAAATTTACAATAAGGGTGAATGCAATCAAAGAGAACAAATGAAGTGTAAAGAAGTTCATAATAAACACTAGAGATTATGTATGCAGATTTCATTAGATGCTAAAATAAAGTGCCTCAGCAAATGAACACCATAACAGGATGGCAGGTTTATTGGCCTCATATGTGCCAATAATCAATTTACTATTATTTGCCTCATGTCTGCCTTAGCTATTTACATTGTGAAGATTTGGGGTCTGAAACACCAGATCTGTATATTTGTGCAGTGGCTGGTACAACTGGTATAGGCTGAAGTACTATGGCACTTACATACTACTAAAAAAATCCCACTCTGTATTAGTAAAATCATGAGACAAGATGATTTAACTGGTTTAAAGTGCAGTGGGAAGAGAAAAGGGCACCTTATCTTCCGTAAGTACTACAGCTGGAATTCAAGAAGAATTCTGTAGTTCTCAAAAAAATTAAGAATATTTTTAAAGTTACACAGTTATGAATTTATGGAGGACACAGAAGCATCTGTATTAAAAAAAAAAAAAAAAAAACAACCAAAAAACAGAGCAAAAGGAAAAAAACCTCATTTACTAATTTTAACAGTACAACCAAACTGACATCTTCAAACCGCAGAGGAAAAAAACTTCTTAGAAATGAAATCATTTCAAAAGAATACTCAGAATGATTAAATGTAACAAAGGCTACCAAGTAGAGTAACATGGAAATGTAATACTGAAACATCTCTGAGGACCCCATCATCATCACCAGTGATACATTATCCTAATAGAGTCCTCCAGGCTACTTAGTTTCTTGGAAGTACTGTGAAGAGATCATTTAAATTCCAAACCAGGTGTCATTCCAACAAAAATAATGCTTTGTCTGTACACTATGTAAGTGCAGGAACATTTCGAAGTAGATAAAATCTGACCATTAAAGCAGAAAAACAACAAAGGGAGTATGAAAAATACACTGGTCTTGCATACCAATGTTAAAAAATATTCAAGATTAGAGTTTCTAGAAATATGCTATTATTTCTCTGCAACCTTTTTCCCCCTAAAGTGGTGCCTTAAGTTTTAGCTTTCATATTTTTCAGATTCTGTACTGCATTAGTATATAACTCTAAACTTCATATAAAGTGTTAGCAAGTTCTCTTCACAGTTTAGTTAGACAAAACAATCCTTTTCCAGCCCAAGAACCAAGGACACCATTGCAGCTTCAGTCCCAAAAGGTGTAAACAACAGGGAATTGAGGAGAGCAATCTGGGAGGATGGGACTTCATAATCTGAATTGGACAATTAATCCCAATATGTAAATGGACCAAAACTGATAAAGGTGTGATAACTCGTGACATGCTGTCCATCTTGGATGTCGCCTGGCCAGGCTCTTGCACTGCCCAAAGTGGATCCTTTGAAGGCCTTTTAATAAAATCCCTACTTTATTCCTTTAACACTGTCTAGCCTCTGTTCTAGGAAACCTCTCAAGGCATCAAGAGGGGAAGGAGAGACTTAAGGCACAGATTTGCTTCTCTCTCAACATGTAATTAATTAGTTCCTTTGATGAGTTTATGAATTTAAATTTTCTCAGACTTGTCTTTAGGTTCCCTACCCAGGGAATAAATGAACATTAACATTCTACATAATGAAGTACTCACTGTAAATTAATTCATTAACTTTGCAAAACACTGTCCCTACGTAACAGGAGCTTTTTTAAAAGCCCTGAACAAGTTACAAGTGTACAATACAATCCTGAAAGAGCAGCTATTCTTCTTACCCTGTTTAGTGTCAGGGAAATGCTGAATTTCAGAAATTGCAGTATAATAGCTGGAAAGGGGAAATCATTATGCTCATAATGTGAATATCCTGTTGACCTTTTCAGTTACCTTAACAGGTGATAGAGATCTCATTGCTTCAGCTCCTTGCAACTGGCTGTACCAAGCAGATCCAGCACTAGCCCCCTCCTCACCCAGTGCAACAACCTCAGAATCAAATTAAATGCCCATGCTGACCTTCCCAGCCAGAGGAAGAACCCTGAACCATCCAGCTGAGGAACAAGGGATTCAAAATTTCACTAAGATTTGTAGCAAACATGGATCTCCCTGCATGGATCTCCCAAATCTTGGTCAACTGGCTTTAAGACATGGAATCACAGAATCACTAAGGTTGGAAAAAACCTCCAAGATCATCACTGTTCAACTCTCAACCACCACCATGTTCACCACTAAACCACATCCACAAGTGCCACATCCACACATTTTTTTGGAACGCTTTCAGGGCTGGTGATTCCACCACCCCCCTGGGCAGTCTGTTCCAATGTTTTCCAACCACTTCAGTGAAGAAATGTTCACAACATCCAATCTAAACATCCCCTGGAGCAACTTGAGCCCATTTCCTCTTGTCTTTTGTTACCTGGGAGAAAAGACCAACAGCCTGTAAGATGTCAAAATTCAGCGTAAATAAATGGTGGAAAACAATCCTAAACTTTTACATGCAGTAAGAGGCTCACAGCATATCATTTCTGTTGAGAGGCAAGATCATAGAGTTATGGTTCACACATTCATGGATCACGCAAATCAATGTTCAGCAACAGTCAAAAAGGCAAATGATGAATGGTGCATTACCCCATGATTGTAAGGGAAGTAATATAAAACAAAAGAAAGAGCACATGTAATTAGTCATTACATGAACACATGATCACCCTTCAAACAGTGTGTACAGCCTCCCTCAGACAGAACTGAGAGCTCCAAAGGAACAAGGCTAACATGGAGAATAGTTCCCATAACAGGGACAACTTAGCCCTCAACAGTTAGAAATCCCCAGTCTGCTGTGACAATAACCTGGAAAATGCATCAGATCACTGCAGGAACCATGTTTAGAAGATTTCCTGTTACCTCTATCATGCAATAAAGAAACCTGGGAACACAAGGACACCAGTAAGTGCAAAGCTGCAAAATCGTAATTTAGCTGTGACTCTTCTTGCCAAAGAATGTGGTGAAGTGCTGACAGGAAGAATTAAGAATTTCAGGAAGGAGAAACCCACTAAGGATAAGTACTTAGAACCAGAGAAACCATATTCAGCCCTGGAATCTCCTAAGCAAACAACAGTTGGAGGCCAAAAGCCTAGAGGAAAACAGAAGTGTGTGCACAGTTTTCCATGTATTGTCCCACTGGAGTCTGCTCTTAGCCACTGTCCCAGTCAGGGTATTGGCTGGATGGCCACTGATCTGATCCTGTACTTGTGGTTTTGCTTCCTTTCATCTGGAAAAACACCCAACATTTTTCTCGGTGGGACAGCACACCATCAACACATGTCAGCAATTCAGATTGATAACTTAGGTTTACTTTCCAATTGGATAAATGTGTATCATCAGAAACATCAGTAATTTATCTCTTCTGCACCACGTCCTGATTACAAACAGCACAAAAGGAAACTATTCCAGCAGCAAATGAAAAGACATGAAAGTAAAAATTGCCCTACTAAAGACATTACTTTTAAGAGACTAAAGTATTTTGATCATCATTGTAAATGTGGTTGGTCTTCAAAAGAAAAAGGTACCACAGCTACCCTATGATTTAAAGTCATGTCATAGTTGCCATTGATTTTTCTAGCTCTTTACTGTTCTTCCCATCAGGCTCTTACCTCCTCTTTGGAAAGTTTAGCATTTGTAAGTTAAAAGCAATGCATAAAAAATAAAGTAGCAAGTAAATTGTCAATATTCTTAGCATCCCTAATAGCACTTTCAAAGGACACAGAGTACAGAGCACCCACAGATACCAAAGTTCCAACAAAGCATTAATGGATCCTACTCCTTTATCATTACTGAATGAGGAAAGTTTGAATTGCTTCAGCTACACAACCTTTCAGAGAAGCAGGAGGTAGAAGTAGGGTAAAAACAGTGTTCAAAGATTTTGATCATCTGTGGTCCCATAAGAGCTGAGTGCAGGTAAACAGAAGCTAAAATCCAAATCCCAAATCCCACAGCTGTTCAGTGTCCATACCAAGAAGTATGTTATCTTCACCTCCTACAGGATACTTTGGGTTTATGTTATTCCATCAAAAAGCTCCTACACAAGTGCAGCTTCTGAGCTTTTCAGCCACTGGGCAAAAGAAGGAAATCTTACATATACGAGCATATATATCTATATATACAGATCTAATATGAAATTTCACTAGCTATCAAGGGCATTTCTCAAAGTCTCAACTCCCTGGAACCAGTGTTTTCATGATGTCAGGGGTGTGCTCTTCCTTCACCATCAGCATTTTCAACAAGCCCTAAATTGAACTTTAGTGTAGCAACACTGTAGGGTTTGTGCAGTTAAGTCATAAAATATTTTTAAAGTATCTTTATATTTTACATTAGGGAGGTTTCAAAACCAAAATCTTTCAATCATTACTAACAGCTCTATAATTTTTGTCTAAATGCATTTGCAAGGTAACTCAAAGAAATCATTCCTATTCAACCAGAACAAGCTCTGCATGTAATTTTGTTGTATTTTTCTGTACTGAAAGATTACATATAATGGTAATGCATACCTGCAGGTGGATCCTGGGAAAAAATCCAAATAACAGAGAGTTTTTCATACAGGAATATCTTGTTTTGTCAAGGTAATTTAATCAGTGTAAACATATCAGACAAACGAAAAAATACCGAGTAGAGTAATTACTCCAGAAAGACTGTGTGTTTATTATAAAAAGGAAATCATTATTACAAGTATCTGGTACTTGTAATTCCAAATAATTCTAATAGAAGCAAACACTGCAGTTTCCTTTTATTCAAAATAAGTTTAAACACATGGCACTTTCTCTGCAGCACAAATATTAGGGAGATTATGCCTTAAATTTCAGTCTGTCACTTTAAGCAAAATTGCACTCAGCAATCATTCAGAATTCTGCAATCCTGGATAATTAAATAATCAACTCAATGCTATTTTTCTTTAAACCCCACAAATGTTTGTGAATTATTTTTCTCTACCTTCATAAGGTAAGGATACAAAGAGATACCTCAAAAACACTGTCACAAAATATTTTAAAAGGTCTCATGATGGGGAAGTTGGGCCAGACTCTCACGCCCACAGCTGTCTCAAAAATTCACCCTTCAATCTACAGAGCTCAGCCAAGGGCTGCCTTTGCTTTAGAAGACACAAATATTCAAACACGCAGGCACATCACAAATCAGTTTAATGCAAATGGCACAGCAATGAGAAAAGTGTTTCCAGCATCACATACAACCCTCCTAAGCAAGGAGAAATGAAAAACTCACCATCACTGAGATCCTGCAGAAGGTTTTCTTGGCAAGAAAAGTCCAGCTTCACTTTAATGTTTACAGTAAGTGTTGCAATCTTTCCAGGTTTTAGAGGAAACTGGCAGAGGGTGTCTTCTAGATTCCAACTCAAGAAATCTCCATACAGCTTCTCTGTATCAAAATAAGTAAATATTTCATAAGCATAAGCCCTGCATTAAGGAAGTTTCAGTTTTGAACTGCTGTAGAGAGTACAGTTTGTCATGTCCTGCTTATAATCTAAAATATTCAGAATTAAGGTAGTAAAATTAATGTAGCACTAGAAAGATAGAGAAGTTACTGAGTTCTGACACTGACCTGGAATCACACAGATCACAAAGCTCAAAATATTAAGTGAAGAAGATCACTACCAGAAAAAAAGTTGCACAATAGGCAGCATTAAATATAAACTTTAAATATAGCCTGCAGAGGTTGTAAATGTTCACATAGTTTTGAATCCTACACAGTTCAACTCAGGAGGTGTCACATGAATGCAGAGCACTTTTCATCAAAATATACCAAACTTCATCAGCTGAAATTTTGAAACAGCTCTAACATCATTCTTCAGTTATTTATTGAGCAATAGAGAAGGTTAAGAAGACTATTGGTTTTCATCTTTTTTATAAAGTCCTTTCTTAAAGATCAGAAGCAGCTTTTTATAAGACCCAGTCATTAAGGATGCCAGATAGGATTAGTCCATGACAAAAGAAAATTTGTTTAATAAATTATTTGTCATTGGTCCATTTGAGATAGGGGATCTGTAATTATTAAGTCCTCCCTCATAAGCCTGACATGCCAGAAAATTATACAAGGGGGAAAAAAAACCCCAGAATTCACTGTTCATCTACACTGGGTCTTTACATCTGGCCAGGGTCAACCCACCCCATTCATAAATTCACTCATATATGCAAGACCAGACAATGCTAAATACTACAAGAAAGTCTATTGATACATCATATAAGCATGATGGTTTTACTGAGGGAGTCCTAAAGATATGTTTATTATTATAGCAATGCATGCTATCTCCAAAGTATATTGGAGAATTGTTCCAAAATCTCATTTAAACATCATTTGAGCACAGCTTTGCCTAACAGGGACCACTAAAAGTCACACACTTCATCTCTACACCCTCCCAGGCTACTTGATAAGAGCAAGGTAATTAAAATCTGCTGTAATTTCAGAACCTTTCCAAAACCACCATCTAAGATCCACGGGTGAGGGAATAGGGTGGGCAGACTGCCCCAACTACTGCAACCTGGAATAAAGGATCTTTCAAAAACAGCAATCAGATTTCCAGATTATATCCAAATCATGTTGATTTGCATAGAAACCTTTGGTTTCCCTTTCTAGAGAAGGAGAAAACAAAGAGAATATTTTGCCATTAACTTCTGCCTAAACAATAGAAGCTTTTCCTGAAAGATATTCTTCTCTCAGACCACCAGATGTTGTCTTGTGTCCTTCCCCATCAAATCAATAGTAAAGATTTCTTTATAAAAACAAAGACGAGGTAAAAATAAAAAATCCCCCCAAAAATTGTTTCCTTAAACTCCCCTCCACCTCACCTAATGATTTATCTGGAACCATATCACCATTCTGATCATTTCCTTCTACTTTCAAGAAAAAAAGTAAGTTGGTAAGTATGGCAATCCCTATCCCATTTTCCTGTTAAGTAAAAATCCAATATGCTAAAGGAGTGTTTTCCCTCAGTGTAAACAATGAAGGACGTATCCCAGGCAGTGGAGCACCAAACTCTTTCCAAAACGTGCTTTCATTAAGTAACAGATTTATTTGAAAACATTACAAGTCAAAAGACTTTTGATGCGAGAACAGCCCTTGCAGATAGTTTCTAATTAACACCAGTAATTACAACACAAGATATAAATGCTTGAGCTAAAAGCTAAGCTGTAGATGTAGAGAAAGAGCTAATTTATATTTATCTGACACTTGGTTATAGTTTAACAATGTTGACCTTGTTCAGTAACCAGTATTACAATGACTTATACTCTGGCTTCAGACCTCTCAGTTCAGTGGAAGGCTAAGCTGGGGCAAGCTTGCATTCAGCTCTTTCTCAAGTCCAAAATCTGTGTTTAGCAAACATCCTCAGTTACAAGCAGCAGTTATCAGGAGTTGTAAATAGCAGTCTGCTTCATTTTACTGGGTACTAAATCACTAAAATAAATATTAAAGCTTTAATAAAAGCTTTAACAAGCAAAAGCTTGCCCAGAAACTAACTTTGGCTCATCCTAGACCAATCTAACTTTTAACAGATTTTAAGAAAAAGCCCACATTGACATTCTGCACAGAGAAACTTGATAGAAAAGTCTTTTGAGAACACAAGAACCTCAACTCTTTTCAATCTTGAATCCCCTGGTAAATCTGGCTTTTTGCTATTGTTTATTTTATAAACTCAAAATAACAACCAGTTCTAAATGCAGAGGCATTGGCACTTATACATTTTAACTTCTCCCAGACCTGAAACAGATAGAAATGAACCTGCAGGACTTGTTATGTTCTTTCCCATGCCATGACAAATTTAGGAAGGAAAGAAGTTATTGCACAGAAGTATTTGTGTTCAGAGGAGAATGAGAATATGTGAGAGGAACAACTGTGCAGACACCACAGGTCAGTGGAGAAGGAGGGGCAGGAGATGCTCCAGGTGCCAGAGCTGAGATTCCTCTGCAGCCCATGGGAGCTAGGGGAAGGACTCCTCTCCCTGAACTGCAGCAGGAAGAACATGTGATGAACTGACTGCAACCCCCATCCCCTCCCTGTGCCACTGTGGGAGAGAATGGAAAATCAGGCAAAGAGGGAGTGGTGGGGGGAGGTGTTTTTAAGACATATTTTACTTACTATCCTGTCCAGTTTTGCTAGCAATAAAATTCAGTTATGATCCCCAAGGTGAGTCTGTTTTGCCTGTGACAGTACTCAGTGAGTGATCTCTCCCGGTCCTAACTCATGAGACTTTCATTATATTTTCTTCCCCCGGCCATTTGTGGAGAGGAGTGACAGAGCAGCTTTAACAGGTGTCTGGCACCCAGCCAAGGTCAACCCACCACAATAACCCAACTCCAATTTGAAAGAATTTACAGAGTTTTCTTCAGAAAAAAAAAAAAAAAAAAAAAAAAGGAAAATAGATCTAGTCCTGGATATTCATAGTTCTTCCTGAACCTCAAGACTAGATTTTTCATTTGTGGTCTGGCAGAGGCATCCAAAGGCCATGGGAAGAATACAGCTGGACAGGTGAATCTGTTTCTCTGTGTTTAAATTCGAGGTCTGTCACTTCTAGGAAAGATGAGTGAGGATTTTGCTTCATCCAAGTTCATTCAGTGTGTGTAGCTGAGCTCACCACTTGTGCTAAGATTGCTTAGTGGACTCTCTTCAAGTCTCAAGTTCGAAAACATCAGGATTATATTTGCCCCTGAGTGGATGAAATGGCTGGTTTATCAAAGCCTTTGGACTGCACTGCCTTGTCTGAGACACAACAAGCCTCTAACAAGAGCTGACTGGAGCCAAAGGGAAGGCATCCAGCTCTGCATGGGTCATCTTTCCAAAAAAAGGATTAAACTGTCTGACCCGGTGAGGGACAGTGTAAGGTGACACAGAGCTGACCCTGACAGTATGGACATGTGATGTCCAACCTACAGATGCCCCAGCCTGGCTCAGGGCTGCAGTGAGACACTAAAAGCCATGACAGACGTGTCTATTGTGGCAGCATGACAAGTCCCTCTTGCTGATCTGCCTCAGGATCTGTTCCATAACACATGGCTGCTGAAGGACTCAAAACCCTGTGATGCCCTTTATGAACTGCACAGGTGGACCTGCAAGTTCTTACTTATCTGAGGGCCAGAGTGGAAAACCCAAAGAGCTGCACCTGAGAGTGACAGAAGAGAAGAAGTAAGGGAAGGCAAGTTTGTAAGTCTTACCTCCAGAGGTTCTCATTAACCTGCTACCACTCAAAACAATGCCAGAGAAGTTGGTTTCCTCAAGGACAGTTAAGTGGCTATAAATCCAACAACAGTAAAAAAGAGGATGTTTGCCATTTACAGCGCTCATCTTTGTGCTAAAAGATGTGGCTCCAGAAACAGAAAGTAGGGAAATGGGTCAGGCAGGCAGCAGCTGCAAGAGATTCACAAGCAACTACCAAGACAAAAAGAACCAGAGGAAATCAGGTTTTTGACTGAAAGCTCTTTGTATTTGGCTGGAATTGGCAAACAGCTTCTCATGGGCACCTGAGCTGATCAGCAAGCTGTGGTCAGGAAAATGAAGGTGACCACCAGCTTCCAAGAAGACCTTGGGCAGTTTGAACAGGCACATTTCAGTGAGAAGCCATACAGAACAACCAAGACACAACTTTTTAAAACACTATGGACACCTGCACGTGCTCTCAATGGGATGTGTAACACCAGGAGTTTGTGTTGCTGTTAGAGACTGTTTAATGTCATATCCCCATGAGCTCCATGCCTGCATTCACTGACCAAATGGAGCTGCTGACATTATGGATCTTCAGTTCCCTGCTGACCACCAGAATCCCATCTCACTGTACTGTCAGCCCAGCCTCAAGCATTTGGATCAATTTATGGTCATAATTAAAACGGAAGAGAGCCCATGAAAAAAGGCAAAGGTCCATCTCCAACACAAGAAAGATCAGCAGGAAAAACTCCAGAGGAGGCCACCAAGTTGAGACAGCACCTCTGCTATGAAGACTGAGAGAGCTCAAGTTGTTCATCCTGGGGAAGGCTCTGGGTAGATCTCAGAGCCCTGTCCAGTGCCTAAAGGAGCTCCAAGAGAGCTGGAGAGGGGCTTTAGACAGGGCAGGTAGTGACAGAACAAGGGAGAATGGCTTCAAATGGAGAAAGGACAAGTTTAGCTTAAATCTGTGGGAAGAAGTTCTTTACTGTGAGGGTGGTGAGGCCCTGGCACATGTTTCCCAGAGAACCTGAGATGGCCCTGTACCTGGAAGTGCACAAGGCCAGGCTGGATGGGGTTCTGAGCAATCTGGAATAGTGGAAAGTGTCCCTGCCCACGGCAGGAGAACAGGAAGTCCAAGGTCTTTAAGGTCCCTTCCCACCCAAACCATTCAGTGACTGACTCTACGACACTCTGCAACACCTCCACGCAATCACATTTGAAATAACAAAATTACTGCATGCTTAATGTGGACCATTCGTTCTTCTGCCATGTACAGCCTTTTACAGTGCTTTACATTGTTTCCACAGCACAGTCATTTAAAAAGTCACACTTAAGTTTGTTTTTTTTTTTTCCTCCAATAACACAGTTCATCTCAAGCACACAGTTTCAAATACAGGGGTGCATTTTACTTCTGTGAGACAATGCAAGAAACTAAACATTCTGCTTGACAGGACTCTAGATCACCTTAAGTTCTGCTTGCAAAAGAAGGTCAAGATGATTTCCAGAGGTCCCTGCCCACACAGACATTTCTGATCACATGATTCTGATGGCACAGTTCTCACACTGCCAGAACAAATATCATTCAGTGCCTCTCTAAACTCACTTCTGTTTTTCTGAGATAGGGATTTAAGTTGCATTTTTTGAGCATGCATGCTTATAGCTTACTCATCAGCAATCTTCCTTTTTCTGATAGATAATTATCATGCCTAATAACATTTAAGACACTGTCAGATACACAAAGGGGCTTCATCGTAAACATCTTCTACAGAGAAGGAAAATACAGGATGAAGTACAATTAAAAGTTTTGCTGAACTTGGAGGTGAGTCTATCAACTATTCTCCTTTCTCCCCACTGTTGTTAGCAAAAGTCATCACGGAGAGATGGTGGTTTTAAAGTTGGCACGAGTCTCTTTTTCAACACTGTGAACCCATTAACTGTGTAATGTTACGTACAAAAATTCTGATTATCACAAGATTCACAGGTCCATAAATTCCACCATTTAATACATAAATTTCTCCATTTCACCTGAGTGCTAGACTTGGCCTCTCCATTCCATACATGCAGCCCCTGGCCCAGGAGAAGCATGTTGGAATTTCTGAAATAAGAATAGTAAGTCATCATACGTTTCAACTCCTAAAATTATTCCTGGTAATAATAAAATTATTCTTGGTAAGTCTCAGACCAAAAATCTATTTTGAGATCATTGGCAACTCCTATTCTCTGAGGTTGTGGAGAAGGGGATACTCTGTTATAAAAAAATCATGAGCTTGAATACTGAAATGAACAGAAATCACAAGGTATCACACTGCATTTTAATGCTCTGACACTGACAGAATAAAACCTGCAATAAAATAAGCTATTTCTACTGTCAGTAAAGATTATGCTGCTTGTCACCTGCACTACTCCTGTTAAGATCATTTTTATAACAATCCCTCAGAGGACAAACCAGAAAAAATACATCACAAAACAAAAGCAGGATTCACTTACCAGACTACTTTTTAATACTAGCATGGACAGAGTATTTCAAGAGAATTAAGTGTACACAGGGGATGTGCTGTATTTCATCCAGAGCTTCAATTATTCTTTTAACTCACAATAGCTTATTTTATTTATTGCCCTGTCTTTAAAGTCTTCTCTCCATTATTTTTCTTACTGCTCACTGAGTAAGATAGAAACAGGCTTATTACTTCCACTCCCTCAAGTAGGACAACATCACTGCTAATAGTAATTTATTTAATGAACTAATCAGCATATTTAGACATAAGGAGAAAATAATTTAGACCCAAGATTCTTCCTCTTTACAAGTAATTGCCTCAGGATTTTTTTCCCCAAGTAACACTGAAATTAAATCTAGATTTCCAGAAAGCAGATGACCCTTTAACATACAGATGGTTCTACAATTTCCTTCATCGCTGTACATTTTCTGATATTCTCTTTCATTTCTATAATCCTACCATAAAATCAAACTAAATTGATTCTGCTCTGTAGTGGGGACTATAATATTCATTCTAAACTGACCTAAAAGAAGTATAACACAAATAATCTCCCTTTTAAAAGGTAAGAAGTCAGCATGATTATTTCCAAATATAAATCAGGATACACACCCTTGGTGTTGACTGTTTTTGCTGTCACCTCCAGTTTCTCCAACGGTTCTGTTCCAATATTTTCTAATTTAATGATGAGCTGCTGGCTCTCTCCATTGTACAGCTGGACAGACACATTAGTGGAGATTTCATCCCCTGAAGAAGGCTGAAGTGTATGTGCAGACCTACAAAATGTGACAAATTATTGTGATGAAAAAGTTAAAAGCCTGTCCAGGTTACTCTATTTACCATTCTTGGAAGACTCAGAAACTACTGCTGAAGACACTAGGTATCATTTTCCACTCCCATTTTTAGAACCACTGAGGACAAAAATTAATAATTTATGTGTAAGACAAGTCAGATTTCAAGCCATATAGAATACCTATTCTAACTCTCAAAGCTTGTTTAACTACCTGCAAAAACTGTAAGGAAGGGGAAAGGAAAAAAAAAAATCAAGACCAGGTTTAATGGACAGTGCAGGGCATAAACCTCATGGCAGTGGATCCTGGGAAAAATTCCCCATGTGAAAGGTGAAACAGTGACTAGAAATGAACTCTTTGGAGCATGAATGAGGGAAGGAGGTAGCAGAACAAGACAAATGGGCAGAGGTTCCATTCCTGACTGTATTTTTTGTGCTAATGCAGAGTGGTCAGAAGGCATCAAGGATACAAGGACAGAAGTTACTGAGATTAATGACCAGTATTTCCACTGCTTTTTGCAGGTATTCCTGCCATCTTTCCCTTTGATCCTGTCCTTCCTTACCACAAGACAAGCAGCCTCCACAAACAGGAGCAGATTTCAGTCTTTCAAAATAGATCTGTGACAAGGACTTCAAACAAGTACTTTTTGATCATTCAGAATATACTGTCATGTACTGTTAGCATTTCAGGCCTCTAAAATTTGAGCATGTGCAGTGAAAGAAGGAATTTCTTCTTTCCCCTCTCATATTGAGACAAAAGTATCATGGAATTGCATACTAAAAAGCAAGACAAATCATATCTTCAGTTACTGTATAAATGTACATGTGTTTATTAGTGATTCTCCTTCTGTATATTTTTCTCTCTTACTTTTTCTTTCTTCTGTGATAATTGATCTGATAATGATATTTGAATTGGATTGTTAAGATATCAGTAAATTTTTGGCTTGATACATCCCTCTTTACCCAAAACCAAAGAATATTACAAAATTATTTCTGAAATGAAATTCCGTGGTTTAAGCAGTAAAACAAAAAACTGAGGTGTGCATTCTAAAGCAAGTAACACAGATTTAGACTATGTCCTTTTTTACTCAAGCATTGATTGTACATTCAGGTAGAAGAGCTTTTATTCAGCACGTAACTAACACTTAAATATGACCAAATAAAATCATCATTTAATTTAATTTTTCACCTTGGAAGGGAGGTGCTGATCTGCAGCCTTGGCAAAGCTGGAATAACTTCAACAGTGCAGCCATTGGTCTTCACTCCTGGCAGACTGTCCAGAAAACAATCACTGAAGACTCCAAAAACTGAAGTATGATAACCTGAGTTTTAGAAGAAAATACCAGTTATGTTGTGAATTTTACTATTTTCTGGCAGGTCTAAAAGTACTAAGTTTACTGCTCAGGTCTTGTCAGTGGATCTGCTACCCAAACCACCACCTTCTCTACAGGAAAATCTTCTCAGGACACATAACATGTACAGGACTTTCAAACCCCTGAAATAACAACATTTATAAGCACCTGACAATGTACAAACAAGTGTTCACCTTTGCATCTGTGGCATGTAAAATAAAAGAAATTGTACAGAGCCTCTGATTTCTACAATGCATTACAGTAACTGCTGCAGAATTCTTTACAAGATCAACATCAAGAGTCATAGCATGGACACCAGTTTATACCTCATCACCAAATTCACTGGTGCACATAAAACACATCAACCTTCAACATACATTCCCTATTCCCTCAGAAAAATGTCTACAGGGAAGAATCTCAACTGCATCCAGAAGGATGAAAGATTCCTAAAGGAAATTATTAATGGAAAAAATACACATGCATAAACACAGAAAAACCTGTCACGAAAGACCACAACTTCTGAAAGCTCAATTTAGTAGAAAAATACCTCTCCACTGATGCCTTACCAGGCAATATTTATGAGTTATACCTGAAGGAAAATTTGATACACTGACATACAAAAAGCTGCCAAGTACAGAAATCAACTCCTCTACTTGCAATACATTTTTAGTATGTGGAACTCAAAGGAGACAACTACAGTACAAATGTTCTGAATGCTTTGATGCTATTCTGTACTGACTGAAATCATTTCTGGGGGAAAAAAAAAATCACACGAAGAATTGTTTTATGAGCAGACACAAAAGCACTTAAGAAAAACTCAGTGCAAACAGAGTTTCTTCAAGTTCAAAGCCATCTCCTCTTAGTGTTTAGCTTTACTAAAATGGCTCTTATCCCCTATCCTAACTTTCCATTCCAGGAAGACATATTTAAAAATGTGATTTGGTAAGATGATTCACTCCTACTACATGTTGAAGCCATCCTCTTCACATATGCCTTCTTTTCTAGGTCTGCTAGCCTTTTGCAAAAGCTCTTTAATTTTCTTCCTTACTACAAACACAGTTTTATTTAGGCTTATTAATAAAATGGTATCTTGACTGCAACAGGCCGTACACCCTGGCTAAATTGTTTCCACAGAGGCAATCTGCAAAAATTTCTGTAATCTTACATGAACATGATTAATTAAGGAAAAAAACCTGCAAGATTATCTTCTGCATTCTCAAGAAAAAAGTTCAAGTAATCCTCCTCAGAAGCTTTCCAAATGAAAGCATTAATAAAGGGGAGCTGGAGTTCATTATCCTCGTCCTCTCACACATGAGATACTCCAAGAATGTGCTCGTTACTGCTGCTGCAACCAAGTGATTCATCAGGCTGTTTTTAATGAAGCCTGGTTCAGGGAACAGATTCCCTGTTTTTTCTGTCACTTACTGAGGAGAATTTAGAGTGGTGAACACACAGGTGGCAAACAAAGCCATGCACCCCACAGGGGTGAAAACTCAGGTTGTGCTGCCCACAGAGAGTGAGAGGAGCCATCCCTTACCATTGACAGTGATCTGCCCCGTGGTTTGGGGAACACCGACGAGAGTCACGGGATAGAGCCCGGACTCTGCAGGGAGGGAAAGGGCAGCAGGGAGAGATTCAAATTCCACTCCAGTTGTCAAGAGACCCTGAAAAACACACCACACAGATAAATCCATTTATGATCCACACTTATATTTTTATGCTACATACTTATATTTGAATCCCATGCATTACATCAGCCAAACTTTTATGATTTATTCCAATTTACTCATAGCAGTTATTTTGGGGTTTAAGTTGTAGTGACTGCAGCGTGCATCCAGAATTACAGCAGGATTTGTATTCAGCATGGAAATGTGTTTCAGGAACTGAGCTGGGAATGATGCATGAAAAACTAATAAGAATTTATACCCAAGCACAGTAAAAAAAATTACAGATATCAATCATCTGCATGGTGCTGTTTTGTACCTACATTTAATTGTACTTGTGACTTTAACTTGAATATTTGATAGATTTTGGGCAGTGGAAATCAAACATCAATCACAGATCTTGCTTAGATTTAATTACCTGGCCAAAATATGTTTTCTAAGAGGAAAAAAAAAATTTGTATTTACAGATAACAGAGCAAGTCTAGCTTAACCATCCAACCTAAACATTTCAGTGAGTCAGAATAATGCATTCATTTTGCTGAACTGATCCTCTCAAGCCTAAATGCCTGCAGTTACTCCCTTAGTGTCAGAGAAATCTTTTAGCATCCTAAATTCAAAACATAGGACAAAATGAGAAATTAAGAGGAAAAAAATCATTGAAGAAATTTCTGAACACAGCATTACTGTTCTTAGTAGACCAGGGGTTTTCTTTAAGCTTGGTTAATGAACTGAAGATGCTTGACCATAGAATGTGCTGTTAAAAGTAAATTTGATTTTGGAAAGCATATCAATCCAAGTTACCTGCTGTTTTTCTATACACATATTTATTTTTATTTTTGAATAAAGATGCTACAAAGACCTCCATCAATAAAAGCAACAAGCACAACTGGATTAAATTTCAACTCCATGTGGATGCTTAATGAGAACTGAGAACCCTGTTAAAGAGGAACACAGTACTTTGTGAAGAGAGATGAAAAAACTCACAGTTTGAGCCACAGAAAAACACATAACATACCCCAAACCTGTAAAATCTTTGTTCCAGCAATTACTTCTTTGCAGCCTTGACACTCTTGAGGCAACACCTAATTCACCCAAAGCTACTCTGGCTATGTGGTAAGCTGCATTAGAGAACTCTGTCCTTGAGACTGAACAAAATTCCATTCCACCATTTTCCTTGAGTTGTAAGTAAATACTCTGTCACACCCTCACTTCCACTGAATTTTCATTTTCCTCTCATTTCATACAGAGACTTCAGCTGTCAGAAACAATCCACAAAAACACAAGTAAAACTCAAATTTGTCTTTCTATATACTCACCACCCAGTGTATCAGGGCACTGAGACTTTTTGATTCCCACATTAATCTTTCCAGTGGGATTCACCCCACAGAAATGGGGTGAACATGCTTTCTTTAACACTGATGTACCCTCAATTTTCATCACAATTCTGCTGCTTTTGCTTTGGCTGAAGCAAATCTTAGAACCCAAACAAAAGGTGACCCCATATACTCTCCAGAACTCACTTTTAAAACCTGTGCAGAAGGCTTTTAAACTTCACTTTAGTCTCAAAACCACCGATCTATCCCTTGGCCTAATATTCAAATGCATTTGAATTATTCAGGATTCATCTCAACTAAAAACTTTCACCCAAGGACTTAAAGTCCTACAAAATCAGTGATACAAACCCCACAATATCTTGCTTACTATCATCTGTAGCAAATGTAAATAAACAAAACTGGGAGAGACCCCTAAATATCCTCTAATATGCAATGCAAACCTTGAAGACAAAGGGATTTTTTAGAGAACAAACACCATGTAAATGCCAAAACACCTGCACTAAGCACACACTATGCCTGGACTAGGAACTGAAGAGCTTGAAGGGCACTAACACAAAAAACAAGAACACAGCAGTCAATTCCCCCACTTTCAGAGTTCTACTGTTCTGCAGTAAAACTTCCAAGTTTCGAAAAGTAAAGACATTAAGAAAACATAAAAGCTCACTGAAATAGGAAAAAAAAAATCAATATAAAAATCAACTAGACTTCAGATTTCCAGACATCAATTGAAATCAAGACACATACCCTGAAAAGTTAGGCCACACAAGTGAGTTTTAAAAGACGGTGACATCTCTCAGAAGGACTGAAAGACGATTTCAAGATCACAGGTTGCAGAATTGGACAATTCTGCAATATTTGCCCAACATTGCCCTCTGGTGCCTCAAGTTTTGCAGTTTAACAGTGAAAACCTAATCAAGGCTGAAGTACTCTCACATCCATTAACTAAAATATTTCAGCCACACCACCAAAAGTAGGGAAACGTGTTCGATTTCTTTTCCTGAGAGTTTTATACATTATTTCAAGTATTAATACTTACTAATCATTTAGTAATCACTTGGCAATCATTTCTCTTTCTGACCCTACAGGAAAAGATCATCCAAACCCAAGGCTTCCTCCAGGGAATATATGAGTCATGCACACAAAAAAATGTTTACATTTCTTTGTATTCTTATAAAACAATTTAAATTGTCTTAGAGTGAATGCTTTTATCACAGCATGTCTTTCAATCACTTCAAATCTCATTTTAGTTTTAGAGGAACAAAACAACTTGCATGTAAATGGCAGCATTTGGGGATGCTGTTAAAATAACATGAGTATGTAACTGCTTTTTTTAGGCTTTACTTACCAATCCCAAAATGCAATCATTCTTTTTTTAAAGTAACACGACCTTCAAAGTTAGTTTCCATGTTGAACATACTTGCATACCATGTTATCAAATACTTTACACAAAAACTGTCAAATATTTATTTTAAAGGAAATTTTCCCTACTATTTCTAATACTGTTATTTTAGGCGGACCTAGAAAAACACCACACACAATCATTTTCATTCTTCTCCCCCTTTCACCTTTCTGTGTACATTCTTGACTAATACAGTCTCCACTAAATGCAGTGTAGCAGTAAGTAGATATTCTCTCAAGACAGCAGAAACAGCAAAATATGTGAACTCAGGAAAGAGGAGTTTATAGGAACAATTTAAAACATTCATAAGCAAAGCTGTGGGACTGATTAGACATTCAAATTTATCAAAATTTTAATAAATCTCTTTTAGCTAAAAGATGCTCTTTTTAAACGTCAACATAGAGCTCTTAACTAATAGCACAGTTTTGAAGTTAAAAAAAAGCAATGGCCATTCTTAAACTATCATTAATCAAAATATCACACTTGATTGTTTTCAATTAAATACAGGTCCCAAACAGGAGAACTACAGAACAAACACTTATTTCTTGAATAACAACTAAGTATTATAAATTGCAATACTCTCATGGGTCACGGTAGCATTTTTTTAGTTTCTTGATATTTATTTATTAAATACAGTTTACACTGTCTGTAGATCTTGCAGCTTTCTTGGAACCATGGCAGTATTTTCCACAGTAAGAGCAGAGAAAATGCTTTCCCTCAATACATAACATTACCTCAAATTTTCATTTCTTTTTTTTTTCTTTTGCTTTTAATAGAAAACTTAATAAACAAAGATGAAAAAGTAGTTAAAATTTTAGAGAACTTAATATTTTGCACTGCACCTTCATATGTATTTTAGTAGTAGATCTTCCCAGACTGCACTGTGGTTTGCTGCTTTAAGCATTTGTCTCAAGATAGAAAATAAATCCACTGGAGATTTCCCAGAATTTTTTGGATTATTTTTTTTTTTGAAGGCCTGAAACATGAAGATCATTTTTTCCTGCATAGAAAACTGCAGCAGCAGCTGCAGAACAAACTGCAGAAGGGCTGGAGGCCATCACTCACATACCTGAACAAGTCTGTACAGAAATCAATGTTCCTGGCAGAAAAGGGAACTGGTGGCACTTACTTACAGCTGAATATCCCTCCTCCAGGTGACCTGGAGCCCAGCACCAGCATGGCAAGAATATTCTGTCTAATCCATCACAGCCAATTCTGGTCAGGCTCATTTTTGTCTCTCCTTCTGATGATTTAAGGTACCTGCTAAGTTTTATTAAAGCATTTGTTCTGATCAACCCCAATTTCTCTCTTACTTCACTTTATTGACTCACACAATTGTGGGAGCTAATCACTTCCATGCTCCATGATTGAACATTTTCATTTGTCATTTTACAGACACTACTGCACCTTTCATTGGACCAGCCTTCTAACTATATGGACAAAACAGAGACATGAAATAGAAAAAGACAGAAATGGAACACAGAAATGAGGCAGGAATGAAGAATAGGTATCTAATTAGAGTCCCAAATCAGGAATATTCATGACAGGAAATTAATAGTAAAAACAACAAAGATTGGTCCTTGAGAACATTAAAATAAAATAGCAAAGAAAATCAATTGTTTAACACTAATCAAAGTCTTGTGTCCACAGTCTCATGTCAAGTCTAGAAATTCAATGCCTTTTACTTAAGCACACCTCAATTAACCTGCATGGACTCAGTATTAATACTTCAATTAACGAAAAAAACTCAGGAAGCCTTTCCATGGGGAATCATTCTCCTTAACAACCTGTGCTCAATACTAAGTTGTTTACCATCACAACAGAAATTCAACAAACAGAAAGACACAGCAGGAAAAGTACCATGGCAAAAGCTTGGATTTCATTTAACACGAAATGAGTAATTTATCAGAACAACAAATCTAAATTGAGGGAAAAGGGAAAATTTAAAAAAAATAAATAAGACTGTAGATTTCAGTACAGTTACATATTGGTGAATGGTGGACCGTGGAAAGGACAAAGAAAAATTAAACCAAGCAACGGAGAACTCAGTGATGACTGGAAACAAGCCTGATTGAGCAGTCATCCTGCAAAGGTGAGGTGCTGAGCCAGGCAGGAGGAAAAAAGCTGTGGGAAAAACAAACAAGCTGAAACTGCCACTAAATGACAGCAAAGGATACACTTGCTATGAAACTGAGTCTGTGAGAGTAAATAATCTAAAAGAACACGATATGTGATGAGAAATCAGACAAGAGAAGAGTATGGGGACTGCAGGCATGAGTACATGTTAATAATAAAACACACCATTTTAAAATATTAACCAGCACTCTGAATTATTAAAATGAAAACAGAAGAGTTTATTCTTATGATAAAGTAACACCTATTCCCACATTCCAGAAAGTTCACAGATGAGACTGGGAATTCAACAACTTAGGTTGGAAAGAAGGAGTGGAGGTCATCTGGCTTAGCCCAGTGCTCCAACTGGGGGTAACTTTGGTGGTATTTCAGGTTTTTCACATCCTATTGACTGAAGTTTAAAGATTTCTAAAGATGGAAGTCTCAGGTTGTCTCTGGACAACCAGTCCCAGCATATGATCCCCCTCATGCTTGGGAAAAAGGAGTTTTTCTTAGGGAGGGAAGTTTCCCATGGCTGCAGCACATTCCCTGACTCATCCTCACCCTGGGCACCTCTGGGAAGAGCCTGACTCTGGTTTTGCTGCATTTTCCCCTTTTGGGATTGAGCAGAGCAGTAGGAATTAGCCTGACATTCTTCTCCTCTACAGACTGAACAGATGTCAGTGTTTTTGTCATTTGGGGAGCTCCAAGCTGGCCTCAGTTGCAAAGGAATTGTCTGAAAATTCCAAACCAAGGGCAACAAGCACTTTCCTCAACTTGGTACAGGCTTGATACAGATACAAGTCTACCAAAATCAGCCAAGTTCTCAGAGCCAGCCCACACTAGTGAAGAGCAGAATTTCTCAAAGCACTGACTAGAGTTACATTGATCACTTCAATGATTTGCACCTGGCTGGCAAATTAACTCTCCTGTGCTTATCACTGGAACTGGAATTCAGTGTTAATTCCCAGACACAACTTCGTCACAACAACAGCAAAGAGAAATATTGGTGCTACCACAATTAATTTGCTCAGGGAATGGATGTTGTGCAGATCTAAGCAAATAACTGCATTCCGAGTTCCTGAGTGCATTTAAGCACTCAGAAGGAATTTCCTCATTAAGAAATTTTCCAAGTTTTTAAAATATATAGAGACATCATTACTTACACAATAAAATTAGGCTGTAAATCAAAATGTTCTTATTCAATTAATTCCCACAGAGATCTTTCTGATGTGCAACTTTACAACTACTTTTTCTATTAATCCCTAAAACATTTGAATACTTCTGTGAGAGTGAGAGAAAATGCTGCTGGAGAAAGCAGCATGTTAGCTTCCAAGAGGTAATTTTATTGTGCTATAAAAACAAAATCTTTGGGCACATTTGCTTCCCATGGAAAAACACTTTATTATATGTGGTTTATTATCAGTAATTTAGGTCAACTGGTTTGACTAGACACTGCAGTAGACATATCAATAAAAACAAAACCCAAACAAAAATCATGAGCAAATAAGTGTACACTGATTCAATTACCTTGACAGAACAAAGGCCTCTAAGAGACGTGATTTATATTTAAAGCAATACTAAAGGTAAAAATATTTAACATAAAGGAAAATGCTGGATTAGGACTGAGTGGATATTAAGTTGGTCTGGTAGTTACAGAACTTTTAACCTTTAAATGGATAACAATTTTTTAAAATCCTGTTAGATGGAATAAAGAAAGAAAAAAACACCACTATTTCCTTTTTTTACAGGTTACACTGCAAGCAGCTAACTGAAGTAGTAGAGAGCTTGGGCTTGATCCTTCTAACCTCACATATTTCTCCAGGGGTTTAGCCTTTTTTTCACTCCCTTCTGATCATCTGACATTAGAGTGTTTTTAAATAACATAAATCATTGGGAACAACAAATACAGGAGCTGAAGTTTGTATTAAAAGCCAAAGCTACTCAGACCTATTTTAGTTCATCAGGTTTTTAAATTGTGAGGAAAATGGGAATTTGAAAAGCAAGAACGAATGCAGACTTTTAAACTAAAGTAGCAAGTGTACAATAATTATTAGGTTTCAGGATATAACTATCACTTGAAAACCAGTCTATATAAAAAATGTAGCAGGAGTTCTACTCAATTGTACAGAACTGATTTATGGGTCAGTGCCAGTAAAGCATTTAAACACTCTGAGTGGCAGAGATTTTTCTTTTTCAATACCTCATCACCAAAAATAAGAGAAAATTGACAACACCACATCATTAAATTGAGACTATGCTGGCTTGAACCGTCGTTTAAGAACATTTATACAAAACCATATTTTAAAGTCCAAATGAGATTTTTCTTCAGAAAAATAGCAGAAAGAAGATTTAGAAAGATGCATACCATGTTTTCTACTCGGAGCTCAAAAGGCATAGGGTTGTACACCATCAGCTGAACTTCACACACATCTCCCTGGACCCACTGGAAGTCTGCAAGAATAATCACAGAATTAAGGCAGGAATTACCTAATCATAGGGTTATAAAAAAACAGCAGCAGTTGAGCTGTTAAATTGCTATAATGCTTAATATCTCTCTATAATCTTCACAGCCCAAGTCCTACTCAAGAGCATTGTGTGACACAAGCTGTAAATTCCAGGCAAAGCAATAGGTTAAGGCACTGGAAACATTCATTAACACAGCAATAGTGCTCTAAAGACCCAATGCCTCATTGGCAAAATTAACTCAGGCATCAATTCAAAACTCTACTTCAACACATCCTTCATGTTCCACACTTAAAGGTTTCCATACTTGGAGTTATGTAGAGTACACGTGGCCTTGATACTGGAGACTTGGATAAGAATCCACCAGGTAAGAAATGAACACAACAGGAAGAAGGAAATCACAAGCCCTCATACAGACACAGCAGATTATATGGAATAAATCAAGACACAGTGAAGTAAAGTGGACCAAGTAAAAAGTGGCACTTGCAGTTTAAATCTTAGCACAAGAGAAAGGTTCAACTTTTTTAAAGATAGTTCACTCTGCCAATTTTAATATTTTTTTGAGTTTTGTAATTTAAGGAGGTGAGGTTGGACTGGTGGAAGGTGTTCCTGCCCATGGCAGGGGAGGCTGGAAATGGATGATCTTTAAGGTCCCTTCCAACCCAAACCATTCCGTAATTCTATGGTTCTGTGGGAGACTATGGAGGTCAGCAGCAGAGATGCAAATTTTGAGTAATTATTCAATGCAGGAGTAATTATTTAATGCAGAAAGATTATTTCACATCAGCACTTCATAACCTTCTCAGCCCTCAAGTTCATGTCTACCTTCCAAATTTCTCACAGTGAACACATACACCTGAAGTTCAGACTTTAAACTGAATGTGGCAAGATTCTCCCTGCAAGCTGAGGATCTGCAGTCCAAGTAAACAAAAGGTGGCTTAATTACATTTGTTAAATAAATCACTATTATAAGCTAAATTATAACATACATGGATTCATTCTTACTAGTTTACCCAATGATTTTAACATACATTGCTAACAGTTTTTTACTAGGATATTGGGAAATATCCAGTAAAAAACCTGGATTATCAATATTAAGACCTAATGCATAGCTGAAGCAATCTGTACTCTAATTGTACATTCACAATCATTTAATATCTGATTACATTTTGCAAGCAATACTAGAGAGCCCAAGGGAGATGTACTTAATGCAAATGTTTAACTCCAATTAATGCTAGTGGAAATTAAACACATACATCCACAGATGTTAATGGGTTATACTACTGTGAAACCTGAAAAGCAAAACTGTTGATTAAAACAAAACGTTCAAATTCACAGTGGTATGAGATGTTCCCTACATTTCATATTTAATTGCTTATTAGTGTCCATGATGTCTTATGCATTCTGCAGCCCTCAAAACAGCCAGTGACTGCTCTGCACAGGTACAGAGTTAATCATTATGGTTTACTACAGCAACAGAGGCACCTGCAGCAGCACAGCAGCACTGCAGCCCAGACTCTCCCCACTCTAACAACTACCACACTGTGGAATGGCTGCTCTGGAAGCACAACCATCCAGCAGGGCTCTCCAGGCACAGGACTCATCCCACCACGTTTCACTTTGCCAGTGATGTCAAACCTCTGGGACTGGGCCAGAGCTTCCAGCTGGTCTTTGTTCCTCATGCTGTGTGCATCAGTGTAGAAACATTTCAGGTGAGGTACCTTGTGGCCAACACCTGGTGAAGCAGATTGAGGGATCCCATCAGGATCCTCAAGGTTTGGCACAAAATCCAATTGCTCATCACTGGGGATTCTCCTTTTCTCCCTTTCCCCCTTCCAAGCTAGTTCAAAGCTCTGTCAGCAAGCTCCACTGCTCCTGTGCTGGAACTCCTTTTCCCATCAGGTGTCAGCATCAACCTAATGGAGCTGCCTGTTCTTATCAATATTATTCCTTGCTACTGGAAGGATGAAGGAAATCACTCCCTGTGCTCCTGATCCCTCCACCAACTGTCCCAGGGCCTTGAAGTCACTTTTGATTGGCCTCAGACCTCTCTTTGTTGTTTTGTTGCTGCCAGTCTGAGCAACCAATAGCAAATAGTAATCACAGGGTCCTTCTAGACTGGAATTTTGCAGTAATGTCCCTTACCTGAGGCCCTGGGAGACAGCAGACATCCCCTGAGTTGGGCCAGGCCTGGACATGGGACCCTCTGCTCCCCTTAGAAGGGAGGGAGTCTCCTATGAAAACCACCCTTCATCTCCTGCTAACAGAGGAGGCTGTGATGCAGGGCCCAGGTGGTGTTGCTTTAGGAGGCCCCTGTCTCCCAGAAGGACCCTCAGGCACCTCATCACTCGTTTGGCCTTCTCATTTCAGAGCCTCACACCTGTTGTAGGTGCCAGTCCTACTTCTTGCTGCTGTTGGAGGAGGAGGAACCTTCCACCTGGTTCCATCCTTCACCTGTAACACAGCCCTGACTGACAGCCCCTGGACTCATCACCCTGCTGGGCTCTGAGTCCATCTGCTTCTCCACTGCAGAGAGAGAGAGAGAGAGAGAGCAGATCACTCGACTCCACCCTGTGCTTGTCAGGCACAGCTGTGCCCAGTTCTGGTTCCCCACAGCTGGGAAAGACACAGACACACTGGAGAGGATCCCAAGGAGCACCAGAAAGCTGACCAAGGACTAGAGAACCCACCTGGTGAGGAAAGAGTAAAGTAGTGAGATAGCCTCCCTGTGGTGAAGAGAAGGCTCAGGGGCAGTACCACCACAGTACTCCAGTACTTACAGGGCTGCATAAAGAGGACAGAAACTCTTTCCTCACAAGGAGCCACAGAAAGAAGACCAAAGGTAACAGACACCAGTTGCCCTGAAACAGGTTTTATTTTCTTACTGATTTTTTGTTTGTTTGTTTCAGTAAGAACAGTGATTCAGTGGAACAACCTCCCCAGGGACATGGTGGAGTCTGAATCAATGGAGGTTTCTGAGATGAGATTGAAACCCCCTGTGAAAAATGTGCCAGGGCAGTGCAGACAGAATTGTTTCCTTGGGGGCAAAAGGTTTTGAAAGGAAAAGTAAAATGAGCTATACTTGTATCAGCTAACACAGGTATGACAGAGCTGCTGGATTTACTAACAGAACTATATTATAGATTCTTGCTGCTTTAGACTATCAGCACTCAAAACCAACAAAACACTTTGTGTCAAAAATCAGTAGATTTATTTTTTATGACTAGCATGCTATTAAAGCAATTTAACTAGAATACAATTATCCCTGTTATTGTTTCCAATCAGAAAAGCTTATCAAGTTGAAAGCTGAAAACATTTCAAGACTTTCTAAATGGGTTTTGTTTCCCTTCGGTTTGTCAGCAGTGCTTGATTTTCTTTGCTGTAAAACAGTAATTTAACCAAAATATGGAGTACTATCTCCATGTAAGAAAAACAGTTCATTTGTTATTGTTGTTTTTAATTAATGTTAAATACATGCCATTAAAACACTCTCATTAATTTTGAAGTTAATAAATTTCTCAGCTTCTTTCAAAGGAACTATCTGCTTTTATTTTGTATTTTCTTTTGTTCGCTAAACTTTGAAACAATAGAGGCTTTTAGCAGTGACTGCAATGTTTATATACTTCAAAAGACAAATGCTGTACAGGATCAGAAGCAGTCAGACATCTCCTTAGGCTAAATAAAAACCTACAAGAAGAAATTTCACTGTAAAATGTAAATCTCCTATGGTACACAAAGCACCAAAACAAATCCTAACCAGTTCAACAATGCAGGTTCTTTTTGTATCCATCAAGGAATGAGAATACTGCATTATACAATTGTGTGACAAAACTGGGAATAAGGTTTTATTTAAATGAGAAAAACATGGCATGGTATAGCTAAGAGATTAAATGCTGAAAATTTAATAGTAATCAAACCTTCAGTAAATTATTAAGAGAAATCAAGAGAGCACTTCAAGATGTTCCCCTATGTGCACATTTTTTTAATTTATCCTTTAACTAATTGTTCTTAACCTTTTTTTTAATTTCTTATCCTTTCTCTTTTGAAATGGAAGTAGTGCTGCAGCAAAGTCACACTGAGCCCAAGTGCATCCAAACTGCCAGATAATTGTCCCTGCCTCTGTACATCCCAACTGCTCCTGTTTCAGCTATTTAGTGAAAATACACATCACCATAATCCCAACTAGAAAAAGTGCAAGTTCTTCCCAGGGTCAGGGATATCACCTTAATCATAATCAGGGTCCTCAGCAGGGGCACAGCCCACAGATGTTGGAAAGACCAAAGCACACAGAGATTCTGGGAAACTGGAACAAGGAGCCAAGTTAAGATAAAACATCCTGCACATTTCTTAAGTTTTTTACCATCAGTTCTGTTCCAAAGTCACACAAATCTTTTTCGTGCTGCCATTGATGCCTCTGGTAAAAATTATCACGCACATGATACACACAAAAGCCTCAAAAAGAACTATACCAATATTTGTAACTTAATCCAGGATTTAAATAAACTTCTAATCTTTTTCCAATGGCACAATTACTGCACTGAAAGGCTTTATAATCTTTGTAAAAAGAAAATTACTAATGCTCCTAACAGAGTTTAAAAACTTTGTCTTGGCTGAACTGTCCTTAAGCAAAAGGGACTAATCAAAAAGTTCATCACTCTGAGTTTATGTTAAATCAGAACAGGAAAAGGAAAAATCACAACAGTGTGTTTTCCTCAGGGCACTGCAACTGTGTTGGCTGCCAAGCAGAGCATGTCAGAACTAAGTTTTCCCTGAATTCTCTTTTGTTTGAGAAGAAATAAAACTAGTTTATCTCTTCTGAAAAATCAAGGTTATCATCTATGAGACTTTATTTCTCTTTTGCATATGAAACTGTGCCCCAGAGAAAAAAAGATTTGTTCCTTCAGGACTTGAGGCTAAAAAAACTGGTTATCTCAAATAAAAGACAGTATGTTCAGATTTGCTTTCTTTGACCACAGAAGATTCTCTAACTAAACAAAATAACAGAAAATACTGCAAGTTGTTCTTACCTATTTTCTTATTTCGTTCTTCCCCACGACTGTGTGCAATAATTGGAGAATATATGAAGGGGCTTTTGGTTGACACATTCTGACCAAGTAAACTTTTCATTTTGTGAGGTCGGAGACTGGTTGGAAGGTTCAAGAGCTTCACAGATCTGTTGAGAAAAAATAATTTCTAATTATTCCATTTATTCTATTTTGTAACAGATGACTGTGTTAAAAAAGAACTGATAAATATGAAATGTCAGTCAGAGAATAAAATACCTGAAATGGAAAACTTGAAGCAAATATTTACAATACAAAAGGAAGTAAAACCAACCCAAGGAAACTGCAGTTTCAGAAAGCTCTCAGAAAACTAATAACAAAGGAAAAACATCTTCTTTAGAAACCAACAAAACCAAAACTAGCCAGAACAGTGATTTGAAAGCCATCTATTAATTTTTGAGTGCAGACTGAACCACAACTCCAGTGCAGAAAGCAGCCAAATATTTAACTTAAACGCAAACTAGAACCCAGACAAGATTTCACTGGACAATACAAATAAAGAAACTTCTCCACAGTGAATAAAGCTGATTTTAATACAGTGAAAATGCAGAGTTGCTGCTGGAAGGAAGGAAATGTCTCATAAATTTGAGTAGGTTTGTTAAACAGCCAGAAAGCAATTACAAATAGACAGAAAACAAATGATTTATTAGATTACATCCCTGCTAGACCAAATTCCCTACAATGCCATGCAGGGAAATCAGTGCTCTTCCAATACTGAGGGGAAAGTAAAGACTAAATTTTAGGCAGAAGAACAAGCAATACATGGGTGGATATTCAGTAAAATCATCAGCATTCTATAAACCTGTAGGACACCTAATTACTTCAAATCAGGAACTCAGTGTCACAGATACTGAGATATATCAGTAGCACATTAATAGAAAGTAGACACACACAAGAAACCAAGATAATGTTTCTGCTGAAAAATAATGAAGCTGTAAGAGTAACACTACACAGACAAGTTCAAGTTCTCTCTGTGAAACAAAACCTGATAAGAAATTACTAAATAACACTAAAAAAGTAGGTTGAACAAGAAATAAATCACATCCATATATTATGTCAGTGATACTTAGTATCAAAATCATATGCAAAATCACAGACAATCAGCCTGGGGAATAAGAAGAAAACTGTAAGAAACCCCTGATATTTCATCTTTTAAAACCTCTTCTGATAGAACTTTTTTACAAATTAGAATGCAATTTAAAGCAAAAATGTGAATTATACTTATCTGAGGAAAAAAACATTAAATTTAACACAGAGGTAATAAAAATGAATTTTATTTTATATACAGAGGAAAGTGCTTTGGCCCCTTCATGGTTATCATGTAAATACTAGGGGATAACCTACTCTAACTGAATGCATGACAGTGGAAGGAATGTTCCTCTACAACATATCAGAGAGCTGTACCTCACAGGTCAGACACAGAAGAGGGCAGATTTTTTAATCCCTTTGTGTGAAAAGCTTCAATCATGTCCTCTGGCCTGACAGCACTGAATGCAAATGAGTGAAAATTAAGAATTACTAACTATTTTCACTAGCTACCCAGAAGATCAAAATCCTGTATTTGGAAAACGTCAATTAAAACCAACCTTGCTTAGATGGGAAAGGGATTTTTTTTTTTTTTTAAGAAATCCCACTATACTAAGTAAACAGAGGGATGGGAAAAAATGGCACTGAGTAAATTTGAAGTAGTAAGGAAAGTATATAAGGACAACCAAAAGCAGCAGTGCTGAAAGAAAGAAAATATTCTGCTTTTAAGTATATTAGTAAGACAATTACCTTTAAAACAGGTAAATTATTAAAATGGGAATAGTGTATTTTTTATCTGAGAAAATACCAGATGGTGATTTCATAATGAACATGAGTAATGGAATAGGAAGATTTTGTCTTGCCAAATCTCTTCTATTGCTTTTAAAGTACTGGGGAGAAAAGGTAACACTGCCTCTGTGTTCTTATTTCACTGTGGCATTTCCATGTCTGACAGTATTTTGATTAAGAAATCTGCATCCAAAATAAGCACCCCACACTAAATGGATTAAAACTCGTAGACCATGAAATGCCAACAGTAAATAGAAGTCATCCCCATCAGTAAATGTGTGTTTCTAGAGGGCTCTAACATGGATTGGATCGTAAGCTGAGGTTATTCAACATTGATCAAAATGACATTTCCACACATTTATAATTGATGTCACAAAAATTAGCACGACTTAGCTCAGAGAGCTCTGCAGTCCAGCAGCACAGCTGGTTCCCAATGGGCTGGGCAGCTCCACAGCACCAGATCTGCTGGGCAGATGTAACCAGAGGCTTTATATCTAAATTCAACAAATATTTTACTGGAGTACAAATTTTTATTACTGTGGCTTTTATAGAAATTTTAAAAGACCAGAAGGAGGAGGAGAGGAACAGCAATTCTTAAATAAAGCTGATGCTGGGTTCCTCACCACATGGCAAAACAGAAGGAGCTATTCCCAACATTCCAAGCACAGCCAGGTCAAGACAAGTTGAGAATGTAAGTGGATATGTTTGTCCCCTCCTCTCAGCATACAAAACAAGTCTTGGGAATCTCTTGCCAGAGTTCTGACTGGCTTCTTCTTCCCAGGTAACAAGCAACAGGGTAAGAGGAAATGGCCTCAGATTGCACCAGGGGAGGTTTAAATTCGATATTAGAAGAATTTTCTTCATGGAAGGGGCTGCCCAGGATAGTGGTGGACTCACCATCCCTGAAAGTGTTCAAAAAATGTGTGGATGTGGCACCTGAGGACATGGTTTAACGGTGAACATGGTGGTGGTGCTGGGTTGGTGGTTGGACTTGATCACCTTTAAGGTCTTCTCCAGTTTTAACTATACCATAGTTCTATGATGCTATGACTAAATGCATGACTGCCATGAAGCAGCATGCTCAATCAGCATTTGCTCCCTTTTCTTCACTATCCAGCATACTTTTTCTGAATAGGAACTATCTTTCCTTCAAAAAGAAAATATTTTCTTTCAGTCTTCTATTATTGATACCCAGTGGCTGCTTTCTCTCTCTCTGACTCTCTCTGATGTTTCATGCCAGGCTTCAACCTGAACAAGTTATTATTCATTGGCCTGACTGCATGATGTGCCTGAATGGAACTGAGATTTAGAACAGGCCAGTGAAGGTGCCAGCTTGAAAATGCAGCATCTGGAGAGTTACAAAAAGCACCACTGCCAGGTGAGCTCCAAGCTCTGTGGATGGAGACTGCATCCAACTCATGGACCTTCAGTACTGAAGTATTGAAATGATCTAGTATTCAACTAAAATCTCAGCTGCAGCAAAATACCTTCCTTCAGTTGATTAAAAAACTGTTGAAGGACAGTTCTTCAAAAAATGAACTTCTCTCTTTCTGAAACTAAAGGCCACAAAGTATTTTTTGGTCAAAGGCTCTATTTTTTCTCAAGAGCTTCTCAAAACAATTTGACATTTTGACATTTTTCCATGCTCCTGTGATCCACATGCATAAAGTGAGATGACTACATCCTTTCAAAATTTCATCCTTTAAAATTTGACAGGTACTGTGAAAAAGTTAAAAATTGTGTTTTGGTCTTACTTCACAATTGGCAATTTGGTGAAGGGAACAGGAGGTAGCTTCAAACCATCTGGAAGAGTGATGACTTCCATTGTCCCAGGGCATTTTGCCGTGTAGCTTTCCAAGCTCTGCGTGACATCTTTCTTTTCTAGAAAATAAAATTAGAAAACAATTTCAAAGTCACATTCAGTTGAGACTATGGCCTTTTTTTTTGTACAAAATAACTCAAATGGCACACCAACTAATTTCTGCATTCAGCACTTAGAGTTATGTTCAACCTCGACAGATGGATCAAATATATTTAAGTGACCTTAAGTGAAAGAGTTTTCTATATTTCTCAGAATTTTTCAAGTGCCAGTCTATACCTACTTTCTGTTGGGTTTTTTTATTGTCAAAATACAATTTTTCACAAGTCCATCTCTTAAATATATATATCCAAACAAAACAATCGGCCTCACACATATTAAGGTTATTAATAATAGCATTTTATGGGAACAAGGACTACTCTGAAGCATTAGATTAAATAGTATCAAAAGCAATGAAGATAACCAAATTACTTGTGTGAAAACCATATAATCCTCAAAATAACTGTACTGTGTTATGCTACTAAATCATAATAAGTGGTAAGAAAGATTTTCTTTGGTTTTGCTTAAAAATACAAGAACATTCAAATAAATATATATTATTTTGCTTATCTTCAAGAATGTACAATTATTGCATATTAGTTTTATCCAGCAATTATTTTCAACAATACATAAAATCAGTCCCCCGAAAAAAACAAGTCTATTTGGAAATATAAAGCCTCAACCCAAAATTGTATTTGATCTTTATGGCGCCTTGAAACCCAAACCTTTCTATGATTCTATGATTCCCAATTTCTCTGATGAAATGGAAGGCAGCAAACAGAGAAAAGCCTGGGAGTGTTTGTTTATAGGGGAGAATGAGGCATCCAAAAAGACCTATATTGTTTTGTATAAGTGAATATTCGTAGAGTGTTAGAGGGAATCTGAAAGTCCAACCCCCCTGCCAAGGGCAGAGACACCTCCCAGGAGACCAGGCTGTTCCATGTACCTGCTACCAAAAAAAACAATTACTCAATACTGAAACTGTATCTAGAGTATACTTAAAGTATCAAAATACTCAATGAAAAAACTAAATAGCAAAGGACAGGGGGATAACAAGTAGTTACCAGTAGTAGTACTACCAAGAAAAACCTGCTCAGAGGAGTGCCCTGGGTTATGCAGCAAGGTTTTGGTAGCAAGGCACCAGGGTACCTCCATGGCAGAGCCCATTCCAGACAACCCCACAACAAACCTGCTGCTGCCCAAAGCTGAGCCAGTCAGTTATGCTGGTGGCATCTCTGTCAGAACATATTTAAGAAAGGGTAAAAAATGCTGCATAGCAGCTGTGAGAGGAAGGAGTGAGAAAAATGTGAAACATATCCTGTAAACCATGCCAAAGACACCAAAACAGGCCCAAAACACCATCTTGGGCCTTGAAAAGCACAAACATCCAGCTATCCTTGTGGTGCTCACATCAATCCAGCTTAGTTTGTGAATTCTACAGCCACTACACACTCCTTCAAAGCAAATAAACATTGATTGTAATCCCCTGCACTATGAAATTAATGCCACATAACTGACAAATTGCCTTGCTTGTGTCTGTCTCTTAAACAGTCTCTTGACTGTCTGTCTCTTGAACAGTCTCTTGAACCATTCCCCACATTTTAATTGCCTGTAGGAAATGTTCCCAAAGCCACATTAATTAGACATCCATATACACTCAGAGCAGCACAGCACAGCCAGGAGTTGTAGTGATTCGAGGCTGTATTACCATCAAAATTTCAGGTTATTTGCCATATTATGAGCAAGGGCACATAATGCAAGCAGAATCCACCGAGATGGAAATCTTCACAGCTACCAGGAATGATGAAGATGATACTACAGCATGTGCTTAATTGTGCTTGAAACCAAAGGCCTGTCAATTCCAGAGCACTGTCTTTCATTCCCTAGTGTGTAACGCTGTCAGTTATTGCTCTCAAAGAAAGCAGGCTGCCATTTGCAAGAAGAATTTGTTTACAGATTTTTGAGTGGCGTGGTTATTTCACGGTAGCGGCTTCCCATGCTTTCCATGAGAAAAAAGCCAAATCAAACCATTTTTCTATGTTGATGTGGTGTGAAACACAGCTTTAAACATGCTGCTGCCAGGCCAGCAGCTCAGTTCCTTTTTCTTAGCACCACATCTCAGCCAAGGCGCTGAAGGAATCCACATCAGCAGGACACGACGGGAAGTATTCACAATGCAAAAGAGCTGCCTGATCCTGCCCAAGAGCCACTTCTGCAAGCAAACACCAGAACCTTCTCCCTCGAGGAGGGCCTCAGCTCTCTGATCTCTGTGGCCTAATGGTTGCCAAAACCCTGCTACAGTGATTGCAGCTCGGAATTCTCACAGCTCCCGGCTGCCTGACATCGCGTTCTGACAGAACCTCCTGGGAGGAGCCACTGAACTCCTCAACCTCCCTCCTGACCCACAGCTAGGAGATTTCTGTGACTGTTATCACCAGCACTTATCTTTTTGAAGAGAAGAGACAAAAACCAGCTGCTCTTAGAGGTTTTTACCCACCTGGTGCCTTCATGCTTCTACAGGTCAGCAGGAAGGCAATCACCACTTGATCCCGTGACCTGTGAATTCACCTCAACAGCTTTAAAAGCCTGTCCTGCAGCTGGGAGCACTACTGGATACTCTTGTGTAGGTACCAGAGACTCATTGATTGACTGAGGAGCGGCAGCTTATTTTCTCATCTGGATTAACTATGTTCACCATTTTTTTCTCCTCAGTTTCTCTCCAGACTCACTGAAAGACCAGGATCACAGAATGGCTGTAACCAAATAAAGCGAAGCCAAGCCACTGTCAGCACTGACACTGGAGCATATTCTGTTCCGTTTGTTCAGTATATTCAGTTTCCCCATTTCATACCAAATTGGTTTTAACTGCTTCTGACAACCAAAAATTTTCCAAGTCCACCAGAAACAGGGTATCTTAAATGGGGAGCTGGAAAAGAGAGGAGACAGAAGAAGGAAGACGCCTACACTGATGCAGTTAAAATGGCGAAATCCTCTTTATTTGTTGTGCACATTTCTTATATATGATAAAATAGTTTACATTCCACTTCTTACTAAGATTCTGCCTAATTAGCTTATTCTTTCAACCTGTCTCTAACACACTCTATAATTGGCATACTTTACAGAAAACACAGATTAGACTAATTTCAACTGCATGACAAACTCAGGCCTTACAGGCCTTTGCAGGCCCCAATTAGGCTGCAGTTTGGACAAGGCTGGATTGTCCAGCCTCTGCAAAAGCACTCCGTGTCCCCACTCAAGGTGGAATTCCTCTACATCCACCCATACTCTTAGAATTTCATTGCTTAACTACTCCACCTCAACATAACGAGCACTGGTTTTGTGTCCAAGCTGCTTCAAACCTTGCTCTAATACGAGAACACAAAAATCTGAGAGCTTCAGATGCACAGTCAGAAACCATTAGTGATTGAAAGCTCCTAAATGTGAAAAAGACAAGACTTTCTGCTCATTTCACAGTCATGTGCAGCAGTATTTCACAATAATAGAGCCATTGAAAAATCAGACCAGGACAGGAGAGAAGGTCAGTTATATACTTATTTTTAAGCACTTTAGTAACTGTGATTTAAGAGTGTAACAGCAGCTCATGTCTCGGCACATAACACAGAAAATGAGAAGAACACAATTGCTGTAACTGTGCTCTTCAATATTTGAAGAAATTTAAAATAGCTGAACTCAGGTTCAGTCACTAGCCACTGAACACTAAGAAAAAGAATAAAACCACCACATTTGTTGTTTGGCAACAACTGGTTGATGTAGTGTTGATCAAGTCATAGTGTCCCCTGCAGAACAACCTACAACCAGGTGGAATAAAGAAAGGGAACATTTCCTGTCTGACCCAACAATCACACTAAATTTCATTTCCTTATGAAATAAATGGAAATGAAATACTGAAAACATTAAATATTGAAAACAAATCGCTCAACACCTTCTGAGTCCAATTTTACCCCAGAAACAGGCCCAGAATCAACTTTTTAACAAAAACCCTCATTGCCCAGGGTGCTTTGTGCTGGCTGAGCTTTTTCCTTCCCTCTTGAGAAGGAAATGGTCAAATAATGGTCACAGAGGGGAAGTCTGAGGAAAGCTCCTGTAGCAGTCCTGACACAACTCTCTCAGGACAGACTCAAACAACTCCTTAATGAGTTAATAGTAATATATAACAAGACAGAAAAGTCAGTCTGATAATAGGAGAAAAAAAATAAACAACCAAGAGAAAAAGCAGGTTTTGCACCCATAAACCCATAGATATGGCCTTCCAGTCCCTGAAGGGAGCATACAAGAAAGATGGAGAGAGACTTGTTACAAGAGCATGTAATGACAGGACAAGGGGATATGGATTCAGACTGACAGTGGGCAGGTTTGCATTAAATATTAGTAAAAAAACTATTTTCTGAAGTTGGTGAGGTTCTGGCACAGGTTGCCCAGAGAAGCTGTGACTGCCCCATCCCTGGAAATGTTCAAGGCCAGGTTGGATGGGACTTGGAGCAAGCTGGGATAGTGGAAGGTGTGCCTGTCCACAGCAGAGATGGTAACTTTAAGGCTGCTTCCAACTCAGACTATTCTGTGATTCTGTGATATTTCCTTCACACACCCACACAAAATGAGAATTGCTTGGTGAGCCCTAGAGAAGAGAAAGTCCATGTCTGCTTCGAGGGGAATCTTCAGTCTCACTCTGCCACGAAGATGCAGTGAAATCCTTTAAACTAAAGGATTTCAAAGAGGTCACAAAATACGTTAAGACCCTCACAAAAGCTGCAGTAGAAATTGATTATCCACAGACAGCAACCACTGCACACCTTTTACTCTGCAGTTAATCACAGACTGCAGGGGGTGTGCAAAGCTCCTCAGCCTGTCAGGCAGCGCCTGAGCTCTGGTTTGGGCAGCTGCAGACAGACAGGGAGCACCACATTTGTGTATTCAGGGCATCCCCCTTTCCCAAGCACAGCCAGGCCAGAGGTGTGAGCAAAGCACCTCAGCAAGACCTGCAGGATCAACCCTCTCCTGCAGCACGGGGGCTGGGAACTCAGCAGAACAGAGCAGCCCCTCTCACCTGCAGGCTGCACCCCCTGCTCTTCCACCCCCTTAACTCTGACAGGGACTGGGTCATGGCACTTTCTACAGTTTTAGTAACAAGCACCACTAGTATTTTTCTGAAAAATACATGGAGCAAGTAAACACAACTTCAAACTGCTCAGAAATCTCATACTTGAACTAGTTGCTTTGAAAGCTACACAGGAACCCTGGGTGTTCATGCCACTGTTGTCTACTGCAATAAATGTGTGTGTCCCAGAGACTCCAAAGCTGTTCTTATGGAGAAAGGCACTGGCAGTCAGCAGAGTATGAATCCCATTTCTTTAAGAAATCAAGCAACATAAATCTCTAAAATAAACACAGCAGACTAATAAAATTCACCATTTGACAGAGAAAAGAGCAGAAACTAAAAGAAAATAATTAATCTGTGCTACCAGAGAGTTAGATCCATTTTCATGAACAGAGCATCATGAACTGTATCAGAGACTGACTCCATCCACACAAAGGATTCAGTTATTTGCTGTCTAATAGCTCATCTTTGAAAAACAAGTTCTCAGTTTACTACTAACTTTGCAGGAAGGGGGAAGAAAATAATATTTTAGACACAAATTGAAATAGCTGTCTTTTAGAAGCAAAATGTTTTCCACTTCTAATAAGACTGCCACAGAGACAAAGAACGAGAAGAGACTGACTTAACACATCACAGTCTTCCATTACAAGGCTTTTAATAATTGTATAAAATGTGTACACATGAAGTCACAGCCAGTTTGCACAAAAATATTTCCAGTTATAATCTCATTTCAAAATCAACATAGCTGAACATAGAGTTCATAAAGACACCATTAAAATTTCAGGGTCTGGTTCTCCACCATATCTCAAAACTTCAAATATCTGCATACTTTCAATACTAAAAAAATATATTTTGTACACACAAAATCAGTGTATAAACCAGTGAAATCAATACTAATTTTCTTCCTGTTAAGGAATACCAGGAGTCCTACCTTTACAAAAAGTGGAGTAAATTAGGCATAAATAACTTCTATAATAATAAATGAAGTTAAGGGACTGTTATAAGGCTGCTTCTGGGCAAAGTAGGTTTTGTAAATATTCACAGATACAATGGTGCAACTGTTAAAACAAATCCTTTTCTGGATTTTGTGTGGAAGAAGCAGAGACAGAGGATGGAAAGAACACACTGATTTCTGCAAAACATTTTCCCCAATACACTGTTATGCAACATCACAGGAATTTGGCCAGAAAGGTTTAGCAGGATTCAAAATTTCAGTGCCTCCACTGGTGATCTAAACTTGCTTCAGAAAAGGATGCTTGAATTGCTGAAAAAACTGGGAAACTGTCTGAAAACTTAAATGGAAAACATGTCAGCTCTCTCTCCTAATGTACAGTTGAGTTTTCCAGTTCCTCTGTAAAACATCTCCTCAGCATCACTCCTATCCCACTCCTCTTTTCTTGGCACATCCAATCACACTCAATGGACATCAGATGGGGAGTTCACTAAGGCACATGGATGATCCATTTTTAAACGTGGACATTTCTTTTTCCATTTAAAGTGCCAATTTCAACAGCAGCCTTGACTCCAGTGCTTTAATTCGAATTTAGGGTGAGAGAGCAGTATTGAGCTGTTAAATGTCATATAAAATATACTTGAATTATAGTAATATAGCACCTCCTAAAATAGCTTCTTTTGGTACAAAAAAAAAAAAAAAGCACTTAATAATACAGCACAAATTCTTCATGTCTTCATCTTGCCAATTAAAGAAGATCTTCCCAAAGGAATTTTTTTTTCCTGGAATAAAAGCCTTGCAATGTGCCTCATCTGCACACCTGTATTTTTTACCTCAATTAATTGAGGGAAATCACACTTCTTCAAGATCAGAGGTACCCACACTTAGATGGCAATTTTGAGCTAAAGCTCAAAGACTTCATTTTGTTCATGAGTGACCTTAAAAAAATTAAGAGAAATTTTTTATCATAAAAAAGCACTATTTTACTGTAACAACTGATCTGCTGATCACAGCCTAAGAATTTGGCTACGGCATGGACTGGAGTTTTTGTCTCTTCCTCACTGACACACAAGTTTAAGCAAAGGTAAATCACGTGTGAGACTTTCAGGCTGATCTGTAATGCTAAATATTTAATTCACAGTACATTATTTTTGTCATATAACATATGACTTAAAAAACTGCTGTGTTTCATATTTAGTGCTATGCAAATGAATTTAAATATTTTATTCCTGTTGCTCGTTTACTCCACTTCATTTATTTATTCCACTTCAAAAAATATCAAAGTCTAAAAGACATGTAATTCAGGAAAATAAATTATACCCTCTTAATAAAGCAGTTTGAGCAAAGTTATTACGTAAGTTGGCTTGTCTCTACAAAACACAAATTCCAGGGAGACATTCTAAAAGTGAGGCATTAAAAAACCAGGAAGAAGTGTAGCAGGAACACAACAGTGCTGAAGTCTGATAGCACAGAACTGATGAAAACACAGAAGTGGATGAAAAGCAGCAGAAGTCACAGTGCCATGATGAACAAGACTTCTAAGGAGTCTCCTCCTACTTCATATACAAATCTCCCAAGTCTTTTATTCCAACCTATCAGAAAGCATTTCCATCCAGGCTTTTTTAATATATTTGTTCTTAGACCACACTGTGCCACTGCTACACATCAAACACACAAGGTGACAAGTCTGTTTAATTATGTTTTTATACATATATATACACACATGCACTTATTTATATATAAGTACACAGGTGAGATATGGCACTAAGCTGAAGCTGTAAAATATTTCAAAGTAATGGCTAAGAACTACCCAGGCTGCTATAAATATTCCCTGGTAATTATACTGTAGATTTCATCTTCATCCTGAAATCAGTTCATTTGAATATTACAAGACCAACCAAAGTAGCTGCCTTTTGAAAGGTTTACTGGTTGGGCAATACCAACTTGCAGGTACTTTGTCAGCTAAAATATAACACAGTGCATTAAAACCAGTTCATCAGTGTCAGTTAAGTAAACCTCACTCCAGCTCTGAAGTTTATATCAAGTTTTAATTTGCATTAAATTCTCTGCTCAGTCTGATTAAAGCATCGTTCTTTTTAGCCCTTACAATCAGTAACATTTACCTTTCTAAAAATGAATTTACACACTACAGATGATCTGGGAAAAATGCTGCTCTAATTTAAATGCAATTTAAAGTATTTTAAGCACTGCAGCACAAAAGAGAAGCTACAGAGCAAAGCAGTTGGTGCCTTGATTACACAGCTTTGGGGGATTACCTGTGACAGCATCAGCAGACTCAAAGAGCAGGATTCCAACACAGGATCTCTTATTCTCCACTCTCAAGCAACATTATCACAATCAAGTCAACTCCAGAAATTCTTCTAAATAACCTTGGCTTGGCAACAAATTGTGATAATGTCACTTTTGCCAGCTTCCTAATACCTTACATCTGTTTTGACAAGGGCTGCTTTGGGCTGGGGTAGAGTTAATTTTCTTCACAGTAGCTGGGCTGGGGCTGTGTTTTGGGATTTGTGCTAAAAACTGTTGATAATACAGGGATGATTTGGTTATTACTGAGCACATGCCTGGGAATCTCCTTCCTCAACACCCTAAACTCATTCACTTATTGTTTCTATCTCTTCTAATCATTAATGAACCAATGTACCAATAGATGTTGGTTTTGTTTGTTTGTTTAATTCAGGAATTCCGTATGGACTAAACCTCACATTTAAATGCTCCATCATTCCTCAAAAATAAATCATGCTTCAAAGATGTTCCAACCTCTTCCTATAAAATCACAATTCTCCACAAGCCTACAATTATTTACTAGAGCTTCTTATAATGCACCCAGTACTGAGGCCAAATTTATTGAACTCCAGAGGGGTTCAAAGGATGGAATTTGGTTTACCTCACTTCAAGAGAAGCATCCATGACAAGGGTCACTTAGTCAGTACTGAGACAGCCATAGATGCATAAGGGGAGTGATGAATCTTGCAAAAAGAATCCCTGGTGTGGCCAGGGTCACTAGGAAGACTATGACATAGATATATCAGTTGGAAGAACTTCCATCCCTCTTGAACTCTTAGAAAAATACAGCAATGCACTTGCCATTTGTAATGCTAAAGTGAGGATAAAAACACTTTAAGAAATTAACTGCAACTGCAGTTCAGCTGTTCAAAATTAAAATGCTTTTAGCGCCTCTGAACCTTATCTGGTACCTGAAATTTATTACTGCTCACTTTACAGTTCAGATCACTCCCTACCATAAACCACTTCTAATTACATTTCAAAATGATTTCACAGATTTATTCTCTGCAGAGGAAGGACCAGCCTTGGAATCTTCTTTCCTAAACAGAAAACCTTGATCCAAATTTTCAGCTCAATCTTCCCCGAGTGTCTCTTTCCACACCTCAATTATCTTTCAGTTCTGGCAGTCTTCCTGCTTCTATGTGAAGTTATTATTTTTCATGAGTTGAGCAAGTTACACCTCAAAATCTTTTCTGGGCCTATGTCTTTATTTGTAATATTTATAATCTTGTTTCCTCTAACCTAAATATGAAAAACAGGAGGAACAAAA
>VXBQ01016177.1:78396-110999 GCA_013400175.1 Phainopepla nitens
AAAAAAAAAAAAGAGCAGCATTATGAGAATAGGCAGGAGAAATGGCAAACAGAGGGGAGAAATGGTGAGCAACCAGCTCAAACTGAAATGAGCTGAAACTCTCCACAACTCTGGCTGGGGAAATCAGAAAGTCACAGCAAGACTTGCACAGGAGAACAGGAGGCAGTGAGGTGAACAGAGTCACAAGCTCCAGAAGCCCCTCAAAAAAAGATGCTGTTTTAAATCATTCCATGCCCAAAAGTTATTTCTAGGCTCACAGGTTATTCTTATCCCCTGCTCCAGTGAAATCCATTTAGCCCAATCTCCTCGGGGAGGTATAAGCCACCAAGTGCTTGTGCAGCTTCACTTCATTTTCCTAGGTTTGGAGGGAAATTCAGGACACCATTACAATTTTAAGTAAAGATCCTCAGAAACTGAGTCTGGTTCTTACTGCTGCTTGGCAGGAGGGCTACAAAGGGTTAAGGTCATTTCCACACTCACTTGCAGTCTAGCTGTCAATTTTCAGGAGCCCAGTTTAATATTCTTCTTTATTTTCCATACTTCTACATAGCAATTTGAAATTTAAATGACACTAAGGGAATGCATATGCAATCTGTTCTATAAATAAAAAATGTCTAAAATACTGCATAATTTCCTCTTTCAAACTGCAAGATAGAAAGACATATTTTAAGAGTTGTAAGACACCACGTCTGACATCATCAAATTACGCTCAGCCCAGGCTTAACCATCATTGCTGAAGATAAGGTTTGGGGTTTCTTTCTTAGGTTAAGCTCATCACTTCTTTGCAAAAGGCACAACCTCGCCCTGGCAGCTGGAATCTCACCCATCACCTGAGCAGAGCAGGCTTGAAAGAAAAAGGTTCTGAAAGTGCTCTCAGATTAATGGTGTGAAGTCCTTCAGCTACCAAGAAGTCCAAGCTGTCAAGGCATCAAGGCCCAGCCAACACTGACAAGTCCATCCCAACTCATCTGCAGGATGAGGGGAACTGAAACAGCATTCAGCAGAAATTCTGTACAGAAATTCTTCATTAGTTACAATGATCTCAGTACAGGCTGAGAATAAACACGTTCCAGTAGTATCCAATGATTTAAGAAACAAGCACACAGAGGAAGGACAGAAAGGGATATTCTGGGAAGTTCTCTCCATCCCCTACTGTCAACTCTCAAATAAAGACATCCAAACCCCTGGTGAACAGATGAAAAATTACATCTGTATGTTTAATGCAGAATCATCACAGAGTCAGTAGTTTAATTCATTAAGTACATGACAGAGCAGTTGAGAGCTCAGATGTGAAGGCTGTCACCTCACCAGAAGACTGGAAAGAACTCAAATGCAGGACCAATAACCACAGAACAGGAAGATCTTGGCAGGGCTACACTGAGAAGCACTGAAAAGTGCACATTATTTCCCAAACAACAAAATAGACAAACCTTAAGGATCTTTAAGGAATTAGCCCACCAAAAAAAAAAAAAATTTGAATACTCCTAGTTTCATCTCATGCTATGTATGGTGGGTAAGAAAGTCACCTCAGCACATCGAGATCCCTGCCACCAGAAGCAAACAGCATGAATCCTGAAATCCTGGAAACCTGCTGAATGTCTGAAAGAACATGAGCTTGCAGGGGTGAGTGATTGTTCTCATCTGCTCAAGCTGAAAAGAGACAAGTTTTGCCTTGATCCACAAATGCACGAAGGAATTAGGTTCTGAACACAGCCAAAAAGAAGATTAAAACACAAATGAGGTTAAATGTTGGGATCCAAAGCGATAGCTCAACTTCATTTTTTCACAGAGGAGGAAAGAAGGAGAAAATAGGAAAGTAGGAGAATGCCAAGAATGATGAGGAGAAGCACAGGAAAGGGGTTACCCCTACCACGGCTCACAGAGTGCCACGGGGAAACCTCCCTGGGTGCCACGGGGTCCTCCCAGAGCTGCCCAGCCAGGGAGCAGAGCCACAGCAGCAGCCCCAGCGGGGTGGAGCAGCCAGGACAGCCAGGACAGCAAAGACTCCAGCACTCTGCAGACCTTACAGATTTTTGGCAGGCTGGGCACTTGCTTAGACACAGTTTTGTGAGTGGCAACTTCACGTCCAGGTGACAGCAACAGCACATCCCTGGTGAATTTCATCTCTGCTCCCCTAAAATCCATTGGCTGCTCCTCGGTATCCAGGCCAAGTTCGCCTGATGTATCCAAATTTTATTGCTCCCTTCCCTAATGCATCAACTACAAAGTCCTTCAATGATCTTCACACAGGGTGCCTCATTTTCTCAAAGAAAGCAGCTCAAAGCTTTCCCTTTCAAACCTCAAATCTTCCACGAGGCACTGCAGACACAGTCCCTTGTACTTGCTCACCACAGGACTGCCTGGTGAGGGGACAGTCACATTTCCTAAGGAGCTGTTTCCAAACAGATCTGTGTTTAGAGAGGCCCTAACAGATGAGCCAGCTCAGAATTATTTGCACTCGATGCAAGTCACAGCCCTTTTAAGAAGTATGAATATTATCAGTGAAGGGCCACAGTAAAATAATGGCGTTTATTTCCAAATATCTGACATTACACAGTTCAAATTCACTGAGCTGTATACAGAGTTTGGTTTCAAAAGGCATTATGCAAAAGATAGGTTCAATTCCAAGCAACTTTGTAACTGCACATTTTAATTCTTATTTAAAGAATGTGATTCTTAAGGGCTTGTTACCATTAAACCATAATAGCTTGAGATTAGAGGTTCTACACAAAATTTAGTACCTCTTTTTGCTTAGCAGAAGACTGCATTTTACATATTTATGTAACTAAATAGCTTAATTTTAAATTAAACTTTTAGCTTCCATGTTGTTAAAATAGTGACTGACATCTCCCATTTACTTGATGATACTCTTTATTTAGATTTGCCAGGCTGCATGGTTGGAGATTCAAGTAAATTCAAGTAAACATAGAAAAGCTGTATTTTAAAATGCATCATTCAAATGAAAGATTAAATTTTGTTTTAAACACAAACCAGTTTTGACTATGCATGTGTTCCATTAATAGAAGCAAGAGTTTCTAATCAATAGGTCTAGATTTCATTGGAACAAATAAATCTCATTAGCTGAATTTCTACTTGGAGAATAAACCTTTTTTTTTTTTTCTGTTTTCTGAAGTCCCAGTATCCCACCTTCAACTGAACTAGTAAATGAAGAGAATGACATTTAAAAAAACCTAGAAAATGTTCCTTTTCTGTGTCTAGAGGCAACTAATCCTGAAAGAAAAAGGGTTAGAAGATCAAGTTCCAGAGCCAAATCTTTAGCTGGTAACTTCCTCTCAGCTTAAGAGTTTTCACTTCTATTTACTCTGATTTTAAAAATGATCTGCAAACTACCCAGACTTTAAATACAAGAATAGGATTTAGCAGATAATCAGTAACAAGCTTTAAAAATATGAGGTTTATTTAGGAAAGAACATATTCAAGTGAAAACTGACTTTTCAAAAGAGTCCTTTTGAAATCTTTGAACCTTTTACAAATTAAATCCTGTTAAAATTTATTGCTGAATTAAAAAAAAAAAAAAAAGAAAGACACTTCAGAAATGTAGAGGAACTTAAGGCCACTGCCCCAGTTAAACACTGTTAAACTCAGGTCCATCACATTCAGCTTCTAAAAGTTAGAAACACAGAATGGCTTGGGTTGGAAAGGACCTTCAAGATCATCTAATTTCAACTCTCTGTGGACTGACTCCCATCAACAACCCACCCAGGCATACACAGAACTCCCCAACTTCCAGCTCTCCATTCCTTCCCAAATTAACCGCCTTTCAAAACAGAGCCACATTATTTGACTGTGGGTCAGAAGAAAGTGCAACTATCAGCTTCTTTAAGAAGTCCTACCTTGGTCAGAAAGGAAATCCAGCATGGTCTGGAGCAGGAAGGAGAGATGTCTGACACACAGGGCGGGATTGCCCATCCTCCTGGAAGCATAGACGAGTTCATGGAGCAAACGCATCTGCACTGCAGCCCATCCCCTGTGAGTTCCTGGAAAAAACACAGGTATTTAATGTATCTTAAAGTTGGAAGCCATCACAAACACGCTGATTTTGGTTTTCTTTATATGCTAAGCAGTAATTTTATGGCACTCATATCAATCACCCAAAGGTTGTTACAAAATCTAAATCTTGCACTCAACACAAAGAATGAGATTGTTGTATTTGCTTGAACACCTAAATATGAAATCAAGTTTTGTTTTATATGCTTGTTTATCAACTAATAAATGTATAATTAAATTTCTGAAGACACAGTTAACACTTCCCAAAAAGCAAAATTATAAACAAAACCTTTAAAGTTTTATATATTTTTCAAATTCTCTGGACCATGCACATGAGATTTCATACAGAAATTGAAATCATAGAGTCACAGAATGGTTTGGATTGGAAAGGACCTTAAAGATCATCTATTTCCAACTCCCTGCCACAGGCAAGGACACTTTCCCCTAGACCAGTTTGCTTAAAGCCCCATCCAACCTGGCCTTGGACACTTCCAGGGATGGGGCAGCCACAGCTTCTCTGGGCAACCTGTGCCAGGGCCTCACCACCCTCACAGTAAAGATTTTCTTCCTAATATCCAGTTTAAACCTACTCTTTCAGTTTGAAGCCATTCCCCCTTGTTCTGTCACTCCATGCCTTAGTAAGAAAAAAAAAAAAAAAAAAAAAAAAAAAAAACACTTCTTAAATTTTTTTTAANTAACTCTCTTTAAAGATCAAGCAAGAGATATTTTCTCTATATGCCTTCCCAGCCAAAAAAAGCAATAAAACTTTGGAACACAAGGCACATATCCTGATTTTCAGTCTTTTAAGTTTCAGACTATGAATTACTTCAGAGTTGCAGAGTATCTGTGGGAAGAATAAATAGATCATCATAACATAACCTTCCTTTCAGAACCATAATATGCAGCACTCTTAATGAAGTTTAACCTGCTTTTAGTAGTAAGCAACAGCAATAATTTTTAAATAACAGATATTTCAAGATGTGCAATACTTCATAAACTTCAACAGCCTTCCTTGTAATATCACCCATCAGCATTTGGCAAACTGTTTTAGGAATATTTACTGCAACCAAACCTTGAGAGTTTATATTTTGAGAGTCTCATTATTTTTCATGTGTGAAATGTCATTTCTATCTTAGAGTTTGCAGTGATCTTTCCATATGTCTCTAAAAGAGCCATTTCAGGGATAAAAAATGAGACAACGCACTTCAGTGCACCATGAAGGTAAGGTAAAAATGAAAGATAAACACCAATCATGTCCTTGCTTTGCTTTTTTTAATTATAATTTCTTCCAGAACTTCTACAACTTCTTCTCTCAACACAGCCCCATCCCAGGCCACAGCATTTTTCTCCCAGCACATTCCCTCTTCCTAGATTCTTAGCATCTTTCCACCCAGTCCACTTGGCATTTGCTACCTCCTCTCACATATAATTTGACTGCCAAATCCCAACAGTTTTAAAAAACCCCAACACTAACCACCCACAAATACAGCTCAGCCCATCACTTCCTGCTCCTCTCCTGCAGCTACAACATTTAGGGAATGGACCCCAAAACTGCTGCTGGATAACACAATGCAAGGTTTTGGAAAGGTTTACTCAAAAGGAGCTGCCAAGCAGCATTTTAGCTGGCTCTGATCTCATTTGTGGGAAAATGTGACATATTTGACCCTATTAATTACATGTATCTACGTGTGTCTATATACAAAAATACGTAAAAGAATTTTTAATCTTTTCTTATCAAACAGCTACAAAACCAAAAGAAAAACAATTTCTGATGGAACAGCTGAAGGCACTTTAATTGAAAAAAATAATCCAGAATAATATACGACCTTTTTACGTACTGAGAAGCATATTAACAAAACATTTTTGAAAAACATAAGAAACTAAGTTTTCATAAATAACACATAATTACTTCCTCCAAACAGGGAACCACAGCAATGCATTCAGCAGTGGCTTGCAGAAATTTGAAATTATTGGAACAACACTAAGAAAAACTGAAAGTACAGTGTTAAACAACTGCTTTATCTGCTGCAATTAGCTTCAGATTAGCAACTTATTTAGGTCCAGGACGAAATCCCTCAAGGAAACTCAGCTAAATGGAAATGGAAAGTCAGCTAAGCGCCCGGCTGTGGTAACCCAGACCGACCTTTGCTGAAGTCCTGAGGGTCCAGGGAGAGGCTGTAGCCAGGCAGAGTCTCCAGCAGCAGCTTGTAGCAGGCCCTCCAGCCGGGCTCGGGGATGCTGGGGGCCGCGCACTGCATGGCCGCGATGCGCTTGAAAAACGCCGACTTGCGGTGGAAGCCGATGCGCTCGTACAGCTCCGACAGGATGCTGTAACGCTGGATCTTCTCCTCTTCTGAGAGCTGCAGTTGGAAGGGAAAAGGGAAAGGACCGGCTTTTATCAAAGATTTGAAGCGCTGAGTTTTAAAAAACAAACAGGAGGGAAAACGCAGTGGCGGCCATTGGCGCAGCAGAGGGCCAGGGATCTGCACACAGCCAGGCATGACAGCTTCTGCAGCCAGCAAAACTTAAGCTTGGTTCAACTGTTAACAAAAGCTGGAATGATGAAGCTCTGCAGCTTCAACTTTGTCAGTGGTACTAACAAGTAAACAGTCAAAACAGTCAGTAACAGCTAAACAGCTTCACGCTGTATGGAAGATACTGAACATGACATTCATGTGAATGAAAGGAGTGCAGAAATATACCACTTCCAAGATTCATTGATTCACTAATATTTTCGTCCCTTGAAGATTAAATCTAATCTTGAAATCTCAGGCTATGAAAGCAAGAAACTACTGTCTCGATTTTTATGTCTCTAATCTTGTAAACCACAAATATTTCATTCCATGAAACTGTACCGTGATTTATACACTGTGAGATTGAATCACAGATTCATAAAATGGTTTGGATTGGAAGGGACCTTAAACATCATCTTGTTCCAACTTTCTGCCATGGGCAGGAAGGTCTTTTTCTAGACCAGGTGGCTCCAAGCCCCATCCAACCTTGAACACTCCCAGGGATGGGGCATCCACAGCTCCTCTGGCAAACCTGAGCCAGTGCCTCACCACTGCCTTGCATGAAGCAAGTTTTGGAGGGCAGCAGTGAGTTCAGCGGGAGCTTTTCCCAACAAGGTAAAAAAAAAAAAATGTTGAAGTAGCAAAATGTCATAGAAAGACACAGACACAGATTTCTTCACTGAAGTCAAGTATTGCAACAGCCTGCCCAGGGACATGGTGGAGTCACCAACCTGGGAGAGCTTTAAAAGACAGGCAGAAGTGGCACTTGGGGACATGGTTAAGTGCTGGGCTTGGCAGTGCTGAGTTAATGGCTGGTCTTGAGGTCTATTTCAACCTAAACAATTCCATGATACATCTGCACATTTCCACAAGTGAGGTGGAATTCAGTTAAAAGTCCCATTAGGCTTAAAGTAAAAACCAGCTTGATAAGGAACTACCAGCATGTGTTTCTTTAGCTTATCAGTGTATTGGCCTAAGTCCCAGGTAACTGAATTCTTTTTGCCTCTGGCCTGAATGATAATCTTGCTTTGGAGTCAGCCAGCCAGGAAGAAACTGCCAGAGAAACTCTGAATGATTCCTACTCTGCATCCCAGGAGCCAGCAGCACAGACCAATGCTGACACCTAGTGCACAGCATCTGGCACAATCAAAAGCAATAAAACGTACTTTAAATTACTCTAAAGCTGCCAACACGTTTTGCAAAGGCGTTTCAAGTGACAAACTTCACCCAAAAATAGCCCTAAAGGACAGAAACAGCAACTCATTCTTCAAAACTGGGAGTATCAACCAGTGTGTTTAGCCTCAGACACTTAAAGGTTTGGACAGTCAAGGGGAGCTGCTCACCACACTGGCTGGTTTTTACAGAAATTATTAGGTATTGTAAGCAGAGCTTCAAAATGTCTTTTAGCCACTTAAATCCTGATATAATTACAAAAAAGTAGTCTGTTGTCAAAAGTCACTTCTAATTTTGAACATAGGGATATGAGACACATCAAAGAGGAGTTATCAGAGGGCACCATGACCTTATCTGACAGTTCAAATCTTTGTACTTCAGGATATGAAGAAACACACAGAGTAGCAAAGCATTTTGGAAAGTTTCAGACAATTTCTGAAGCTGAAGTTGCTATTTTTTTCAGACGGACAACAGAAGACAGTGCCCAGTGCAAAAGTACCCTTCCCTAAGAAAGACCAAACCCTGTATCAAGAGTTGTGAAAAAAGGTAATTGCACCAGGGTGAAAACTTTCAGAAACTAATACAGCTGGACAAAACAGAAAACACAAAAGGAAAACACAGAAAAAATTTGGAGAACTTAGCAGAGTTCCCAAAAGCAATCACTCAGATAGAACATGAGGTGTCATACTGAAGTTACCTATTTATGCCATTTTTAACAGGTTAGAACAATAAAAAATATGGCAGCAAAGTTGAAAAGGGCACAAGCACACGAACAGGAAATAAAGGAAAAAAAAGCTTTAAAAACCCTATCAAAAGCTATTCCTTAAATACAAATACTGACAATGTTCACTAAATTCTTTAAGATGAGAAACTAACTTCTTTAAAATGACAAAAGGTCATGTTATTTAGGTAGACAGGAGCATTCACTAATAATTGGAACAACTATATGAGAGGCAGCAGATTCCCAGAAAGTTTTATTTTTATAATATCTAAATTTTTACCACTGTTACATAACTTGTTGCTTAATGCTTGTCCCCAAAGTTACTCAAGTATTTTCCTCAGTGGCAGGAAACCTTCTTTTCATCACCACAAAATGGTAAAACTGCATTTTCCTGCAGACAATTATGTGTTACCATCCAGGAATTTAAAAGAAGAAAAAATGATAAAAAGCCCACACAGATACTCCAGCTAATGAATTCTGCAACGACTGCAGCAGGCATTCTGCAGGCCATGGATGTACAACTACAAACAACTTTCCTGACCTCACAAATCTATAAAAGCTTAATGTCTGTAAAGTGGCTGCAAAACAGCCACCACCTGAAGCACAGCATCATTTCAACCTGGTTAATTTTTATTTAACTGCTCTACCAGACAAAGCTGCAACTGCACCTGGAAAGGCTGTAGGTCACTATGCAGGTAACAGAGCCAGTTCTTTTCTCAGGCTTGTTTCAAATCAGGCTTTCAAAGAATGCAGCTTTTTATTTGTTTTTTAATTACTCCTTACTACATTAAAATTTTATAATCTCACTTTCTCTGTAATTATATTTCACAATTTATTCCTCATAACTGGATGCAAAGTTAAGTCTTATTACCCTGCAGCTCATCAGAAAATACCAATTACATGATATTACTAGACTGAGCATGAAATTGAATTTATGGATAGGACCTAGTTTCCCTGTTTATAAGTCTTACATTTTAACCTGTGAGGTGTTTTTTCTGCTGCAGAATATTGGTTGTGCTGATGTTCTATTTACCTACAAATGAAAAGCACTGCCCTACAATTTATTCCCTCAGCTATCACAGGATGACTCCTCCTCTGAATTAGTCCAAATTATAAATACAACTGTTATTTGTTTCCATGCTTTATAGAGTAAACCTTAAAAAGCTGTAAATACAATTCCCAGCCATACCTCTCTTTATGGAGAATGCATTTCCCAGCCCTGGGGAAAGCCCTGGAAAGATTATCCTCCTGTTATTTCACATAATAATGCCAAGTTGCTCCCCAGCCCTGCAGAGATCCCAGTCTGTACTGGTTTGGGCTGGGTGAACCAGGTTCACTGAGTAGTTTTCACGTTGGCAAGCTTTGTGCTTGTGTGTTATTAGGCAATACATATCAACTACTGAAGTAGCAGGTACTTTGCCATTCGCTGGGTGTTGAGGGTGAGGATTTTTCATTTTGTTTCTTTCTCTCAGGGAATTTTGTCCCATCTGTTGGTAAGAGACAATAACGCCCAGTACTTAAGAGTGACAAAAGCAATGGCCAAGGCAGGAAGGGTGCAGCTGGCTCCTCTCCTAGCTGTGGGTTTTCTCTTCGGGAAGGGCAAAGATTTTGGCCAGGGGGTGGGGCTGGGCTGGGCTCCTCTCGCTCTCAGCCCTGGAGGAGAGTTCAACTGGGGGGTTCTGGCTGCTGCATGCAGCAGCTGCTGTGGAGAGCCTGGCCTTGTTACACCTGCCAGCAAAGAACTATTACTCCTTTTCCCATGTCTTTGCCTGAAAGTCCCAGATTTTCAGAGTTATAATAATTTGGAGGGAAGGGAGTCACATCTTCTGTTCCAAGGGAAGTTCCTGCCTTCCTTGCCAGACACCTGTCTTTCAAACCGAGACGCTGGGTCTTAACAGTTTTCCTTGGATAAAAAGTAAAAGTTGCAATATCAGTGGTGTCAGGGAGAACAGGGTATTCTCCTAATGGCAGTAACTGCTTCCAGAAAAAGAAACAACAACAACAATATTGGAGTTTGCAGGCAACAAGAATAACAGCACCACAACAAGAGGAAGGGTGAACAACGAAGGGGGCAGAACTGCCAGGAAAGAACAGGTTACAGAATTAAAGAGAAGGCCTTTAGCACCACAAGGGTTATGCAATTAAGGCACTCTGTAAGAAGACTGATGATTTTTAGGACAGCTTATCAATTAATTATTGTCTCATTTATGCTTTGTTAGAAAATTGATTCCAGAGAAAGGATTCTTTACAAATTAAAGAAAGTATTCTACCTCCCTCATAAATCTGCTATCCCTGTCTGGGCCTAGTGAGGTCAGTGGTGTGGACTTAAAATGCTCATCTTACCAAGATGTAATGAGCAAAAACCAAAAACCAGTAAGAAACCTAACAGCTTTTCATTAGTTCTTTCAACCACAGCAATCTCTCTGTGAGCAGTGACACCAAGCTTTAGACACTGCTCAAGTGTTAATGTTATTTTGTGGTGATACTGAGCATTTTCCACACAGTTCCAAACACTGATTTCCCCCCTGAATTCCTTTCTGATTTGGCTTAATTAAGACTTTGCACTACACAACAAAAATTCAGTTGATTAAGAACACTAATCAGACCCTTCAGCTCACTCTGCAAAAGGCCATTCCTGATTTCCTCAGTTTCACTGAGTGAGATGCAATCAAGGAAATTTAAAAAATACACTGCAAAGAAGTCCCAGGCAGCTGCTTTTCCCTAGCACGGCATCACAAGAGAACAACAAGGGGGTTTTTTTATTGTCACAAGGGAGAAAAAGCAACAGAGTTTAACCTCAAACTAAGTCCTCATGTTTTTAGATGAGCTCTCAATATCAGTAACCCAGAGTTCATAGATGTGAAAATCTTTACAAGTCAAGCTCTAGTCAGAAGGAAGACAGTGATACAGAAAATAAACTGGAGTCTCCTGAATCTAAGAACCTTTCAGTATATTCTGTCAAATGACAAGAGAAAAATAGCTGGACTTTCCAACTGACCTGCCGAAGGTTGATATAAACTGCATTTTGTAGAAACTCAGAGGCTTCCATGCTCCTCTTCTGCATTGCCAGGACTCTCACAGCCTTCACACAAGCTTCCAGTTCAATCACACCGGCGTTCTTGTACTTGGAGAGGGAGAAAATTAAAATAATACTGAAGTATTGCACCTGTTAGATTTTATAAGCATTTCTGCTCAGCACATAAATCAGCTGTCACATCCTCTAAACCCAGCAATTCCTTAATGCTAATGACTACACTGTTAAATTATCAACATATGCCCAAGTGTAAATTAAGGTGTCATCTGAAATATTGTTATGCAAAACAGCCGTTTTCAGCCTCTTCATTCACTGCTCTCATTTTGAGATGGAGCACAGCTTCAGTCTGAGAGTTCAGCTGAGGAGAAAAGCTGGGAATACTGGAACCATTTGGGATAACCTCATATAAATGGCCGGTTGTGGGTGCTACATCTGCAAATAAATTCTACCTTTACAATGCAAATATTTTTATTACTGCATCCACTTCCTCTTTAGTTAAAACAACACTCCTGGAAACAAGAGAATTAGAAACCAATCTGAGTGTTCCAGTATTTTTCTGAAAAGCCTTTGCTGTAAATGGCTGTTCAGTGATTTAGCTTGCTTAAGGAAGCCAAGGAGACAATGCAGATGTGCACTGAACTGTTTGTGCTCAGATAACAAACAGGCAATTTTCTAGCCAGACAATCTGATCCGGTGATTTCCTCAAACAACACTGATACTGGGTATTTGATTTGGCCCACCTCCTGCTGAAGTTAAGCTCTCTTCAGGTATTTATATTTGAAAACTAATGGGGGAAAGAAAGCTCAATAACAAAATGCAAGAGTTACGCCAGCAAAGCTGTCACATATTCCTCTCTCATGCATTTATAGTAGTAAAAGCAAATCACTGGAGATTGAACCTATTTTAGAAGGTGCTACAAAGGTTTTTTCAGCTGAGTGAGAACATACAAAATATGCAGAAGGTGCTGCTTCCTCAGCATTAGAGCAAGGAGTTACTCCGTAGGTCTGGAACAGACAGAAGGTAACTGTGCTTGTCTTTAAGGGTTATAAATCAGTCCTGACACAAAGCTCTTTGTTATTTCAAGTGAAGCTGCAGTGAAGCACAGTTATTACTTGCTGAGAGCATAGTGCATATTATAAATCATCAAAATACAAATATCCTGCCCTAAGCCCAACTAAGTCCAGTAATTTTGTACTTCTAGAGACAACACACTCTTTCTAGATGAGCAGCATACCCTTAAGGTAACATTAAAAAGCTGAATGCATCCTTGACAGTTATTGTTTAACTGATGGATTCTAATTTATCTGACACTGTGCCCAGAACTATCACCTTTCATTGCTCCTGATCATAAATTAACTCATGCACACAACTGAACTTGTTTCACTTGGAGAGCCTCCCTTCAACATGGACATGAAAATGCCTGTAATAAATATTCACAAGCTTGGTCTAAAGATACTTTATCAAACAACAGAAATTTGAAATTAAAAAGTGATTGAGTAACTCCACTGCAATACAATTAAACTTATCTTTACTGTTGATGTGGACACTGAGCCACTATTTTCACAGCACAAAACAATCATTTTTCTGTTCTTATTTTGATTGCAGACATTAAGCTCCTTTTCCACCTTGGCTCTAAGCATTTGCACAAAAATCTAGCAACTGTTCCAGCAGAGCTGGAACCTGTTTTACAAACCTCACTGCCATGCTTTAAAACATCCTCCAAAACCAAAGCCTCAGCAGTTCACTGCTGAAAAGAACTTAAGGTGTTTATTTAAAAACAACCAGGATTACCTTGCCATAGTAAGAAATGGCCTCTTTATATTTTTCTATGATGTCTTCAGGACTCAGGCAGTTCTTGGCACGTCCAATCTCAGCACTGGTATCTGCATTTATCCCGTTGGAAGTCAGAGCACCTAGAACAGAACAGGGTCAGAAATGAGCACAAGGACTCTTGGCAAATGCTAAATATCTAAAAAGCAAGCTAGGGTATGCTAGGTTTGACACAGAATACACAAAGTACACTTGGCCTACCTAGAAAGAAGAGGAAATAATCTTTCACTTAGTAAAAAACAAATGTATGCATGATTTTTAGCACTTATGTGAATGTTCAGACTATAAATATGGACTGTTAAAATTATATTACGGCCACATCTGAACAGACTGTTTTAATCTTTGAACTATTCCTTCTTCTACTTTAAAACTGTGTTTCTAAAGCACACCTTAGGGAAAAAAAAGGCTCAGACAAAAGAGTAAGAAACTGGTTTTCTTATATAAGAAAGAAGGCAAGAGACAGACAAGGTCTATATAAGGGATAAGAATGTGAAATAGATGCCAAGGAAATCTGAGGTATTAGAAAGAACATGAAAATTTTATTTTTAGAATTTGATTTTATTGAGGAGTTAACATAATAAGAGTGAAAACACGTCAAAGGTCTGGCAAGGCTCAATACCTTCTTATGTATTATTTAATCTGTAGGATTGTACTGTAATTTATTTAGGATTATATACTAATTTATTTATCCAAGAGGTTTCTCTGGCAAAATGGCAAAAAAAATCTCTGTGTTTCAGAGCTGGCCCTAACTGTCAATAGACAGTTAAAAACTACTGTGAAAGGTATTTCTGAATATACTGAGGGAGCAAAAATAATGTTTCTTTATGTACTTAAATGCTAAGGCAACATTTTTAATACGTTTACTAACCTTAAGGAATTAGACCAAGCACATCTGAAGATTAAGAGTATTTTTATGGAAGTGAAAGATGTTTGTTCATGATGACTGAGGGAGCACCATGACACTACAGAACTACATATGACCATTCAGGTTGTGGTCACTTCAAAAATATTTCAAAATTCTTGCTACTCATGGAAAGAAATCCTGTTGATTAGAATTTATGGAGACACAATCACAGAACTACAGCATTTATTTTGTGCCATTTACCCTTCAGTCTCTATAATTTCTCAAGATTTATAGCCAAAAACTGAAGCATCAGGGATCACTACTAGTTTTGGCAGGTGACAATAACTATCTATACAATTGCAAAACACATCAAGTAATACAAGAAAACACTTTGGAAACATGCAGGAAAATAATGTACCTGGATCAATGAGAACTTCTTGTGCCCCTAAAAGGAGGAACAAAAATGATTTTTTTTCAGCCTTAAATAGAGCCAACAAAGTAAGTTCTTATAATGTTTTATAACATCAGGCTTGAACAAAATCATCAGATTTATCAGGATTATCACTGCTATTGTGAAGGACTACCAATTGTAATTCAAGTAGTCACCATATGTTAAATCTCATTTTGTTAATAAATAAACGTAAAAGTCTATAAAGCTGCAATGAGTTCTAAGACACACAGAGAAGAATTTCAGAATTTTCAGTGTGTAACTCAAAGCTGTATCTTTTTTCCTCTACCTTTACTGTTTTGGTTAGCAAGTTTCCATTACCATCCACTGAGTATTAGTGCCAGGACCCACAGTACTTAAATCTCCCCCGTGGCAGCTCATTTAATCTGCACAATACTCTAGAATAGCATTTCCAAGTAATTTAATCCCTTTTAATTGTCACTAATTTATCTCCATCGAATTTTCTGAATAATTGAGTCATGTCAACCCAGTAAGCCAGACTGTGCATGTAAGAGTTGCCAAGAGCACTGCAGAGTTGGATTACCAAGTATGGAACACCTCGTTGCCATAAACTTTGGTTAAACGTGGCAACAAAATTGTTCATATCAAGGGTTAAGCCATCAAAAGCAACTATTTTGTCAGCAAGACAGACCCTCCCTTCAGTTGATTTGCTCAGATTCCAGACAAGTGAAGCAGAGATTTAGATCTAGACCCAAATATACACCAACACTTCACTCAGGTGTCATAATTCTGCCTGGGGAAAGAAGAAGATCAGGCAACAAAATTAAGATTTCCCAACAAAACTCTCAACAAATAAAATCCATTGGAGAAATCCAAAACAGCCAGTGACCTAAGCATAAAGCAATCCAGATTCATCTTGTTTGACATACAAATCCCATAACTGACAGACCACATCCAGATTTCCTGGCCAGGAAAAACTGAGCAGCTCAGAATCTTTCTTTACACTGAAGGCTGCAGAGACACATCCAGGAATTCCAGGGGCCACGGCCTAAACCTGTCCCCATACAAACAAAAGGATTTAGATACCTGAGAAGTCAAAGCTCCCTTTTCACAGAAACACAGAATGGTTTGGGAAGAGATCTGAAAGATCATCAGGTTCCAACCCCCTGTCCATGGGCAGGGCACCTTCCACTAGAGCTCAAAAATCCCATCCATCCTGACCCTGAACACTTCCAGGCACGGGCAGCCACGGTACACAGCAGAAGCTCATCTGTATTTTGGAGCTTTCTTTCCAAAGCTGTTTCTATATAAAGCAGACATTCCATTTGCTGAGCAGCCAGCTCCTGTGCTGTAGCCTAAAAATGCCAAATGATGGAAATCACAAGGGATTACAGGGTTTCTTTTGGCTGAATCTGGGCAGGAAACTTCATCCTGTGAAGGCTGAAGTACAGGCACAAGAAGAGGTGTGATTCCAGGTACAAGAGGAAGCACTAAAGGTAACTCTCATATCTACATGCTTCAAAATCAGGCACAAATGTCAGTTCCAAGTATGGTATTTCTTGATTTGTGCAGAATTTGGAAACTCTTTTTTTTCTGGCTTTATCCCACAGAAAGATACCGTGGAATTTTTTCCCCAGATTAAGCACTGTCCTCACAAAATCAATTGTAGGGAAAGAGACCATAACCAAAGGTGCAGTCTGAAAAGATTTTAAATGAAAGGCACTGCAGAGTCAGAAATAGGTAATAAAAAGAAACTTTCAGAAAACTTTGTAGGAAAATGACATCACAGCAACAGCTGTTTGGCCAGAGAGAGCTCAGCAGTTCACACCTCAAAACACAGAGATCATAACTAGAGTTAGAGAACAGTATCTAAGGGGCCACAAAGTAATGTTTTCATCTGCAAAGGATGACAAAAAAAACACTAATCAGTTTTTCTTCACAGATTAGTCCTTTGAAAAATCATGTCATATGAAACTAAAACATTTTTAAAATACAACTACACTAACAAGTTAGCAAACTGGACTTTGAAATACAAGACAACTAAAATAGAGACCCAGCAATAATATACTCAAAATACATTTAATTATTCTGATACCTGTGACTTATTTGTTACCTTCTTTAGTAATCAGGAGTGCCCATGACAAACAAACAGATTGCAACATCTCCTGATAAATATTCATTGCAAAGTAGACAAAGGTCACTAACCAGGTGAAATTGTAACAGTCAATGTAAAATGAATTCACAGGTCATGGGACCAAATGCACAGATTTTAATGACTAAATATTGTATAAAAATTAGTATTCTGTCCTGAAGTAAGGTAATTTTACTATCACAATTATCTGATTCAACATACACAGTTCATAATAATGGTAATACAAAGCAAGCATTTAACAGATTGTGGCTTAAAAAAGAATAAAGATGAGTGGTTGCTTCTTTTAGATGAAGGAATTAATTTTGACCACATTGCACGCAAGAGAACTTAACACCAGCACTTAAACCCAGCTATGTTTCAGTCCTGAGTGAATGCACACACAGCAGTAGCTGTGCTGGGTTAGCCCAAAGGCCCATGTAGCTCACACTAATCAATAATTTCCATTTCCCTACCCCAGCCCAGCCTCTCCTGAAAGCCACAGAACCTTTCAGGAGCTGTAACACCATGGGACAAGTGTCAGGTTACGTGACAGGCTCATCTGCACAACCACAAAGGAGCAGAGAGGATCAGTGACCATCAGCTGAACCCCAACAACCAAATCAGAGCCAACAGCCTGTGGGGGGAAGCCCAGCAGCTCAGTTACACCAGCAGCTCTCTGGATCCCCTTACAGACACGCTGGGGGGTCACTCCCTACAGGGATAAGGGGCTCACTGTGGGGAAAGAACATCTTGGGATTGTACAAGATTCCTTCTGGAGCGAAGGGGATGAGCCAAAGACAAGGAGAAGGAGGGACTGAGGCAGTTTAGGGAACAAGCACGGAAAAAGAGAGGGGAGTGCTTGTGTGTGTGTGTGTTGCTCTAAGCACCAAAAACTGGAACGGGCTCTGGGTCTCAGCCTTGTGGGTTGAGGTGCCAGCAACTGGTGCAGTCCAGTGGCCAGCTCCTGAACAGACTGAGGCTGTCTGTGTGCTCCCTGTGTGCTCCTCCAGGCCTGCTGGGAATTCCTGCTCAGCCTCCTGGCTGCCTGGACCTGGGGACACGGAGCTGCAGCAGCCTTGCCTCTCTCACACACACCACCAGATCTGGTAACTCAGAATGGCAAGCAGTTCCATGTCACATCTGTAGGCTGGATAAAGAGTAACTCCTTTCACCAGCTTCTCCATCTGCTAAGCTCTGTTTGAGGTCCTCCTGCTCTTCTCTTTAAAGAAACACTGAACCTTTGATCCCTACTCATCCTTCTCCACAATGTTCACTGTATTACAGATTGCTCTCATATTTCTCCTCAGCCATCTCTTTTGCAGTCCAAGAGTTTAGAAAAAAGTATATTAAACCTTAAAAATTATGTTGGTTTACTGGCATTTCATTAACAAAATATATTTATTAGAATAGCAAAAAAACTCTGAATAAAATGTACCCAACTTAATTTTTTTTAATACATGCAGCTCTGTCAGATCATATTTTATGAAAATCGTCTGCATATTCTCTAGCAAAATTCAAACTAACACAGACACTACTAACAATCAGGTGAAGAAATCAAAAGCTTTGCAAGTCTATGCAAACAGAAAAGTAATTGCAAAAATCTAAAAAAAACCCTAATACTTCCCCAAACCTCCCTCCTCTGATTAATCCTGTCATCTGTGCAATTTTACAGAGTTAGGATGCAGGGAGAATTTTCAGAGGCTTAGTGGTGGCAAACAGACTAAAACTGGAATGCCATCCTTACCTGGCCTGTGCCTGTTGCCTGCCTCGGCAGAGAGAGAACCTCCTTGAGCCCTGCGAGACCCGGCTGCACCCCCAGTGCCACCTGGGTAGTGGGAGATGACAGATGCTGAGCACAGCCCCTCAAGGGCAGCTGCAGAGAAAAGAAAAAAAAAGCCAACAGATTAGTAGAGACATCTGCAAGAAGTGAAGTATCCCGTGGTAAAGTCCATTTACACAAACAAAATATGCCTGAAACTGGAATGAGAGAGGCCACAGAAAATTCTGAGATACTAAATGTGCTTTTCACTTCTGTGTTCACCCTCAGAGCTCCCATTGCCCCAACCCTACTGAAAGAACCTGCAGGACTAAGAACTTGTCACAGTAGAGGAAGCTCACATGGAAAGCACTTAATCCAACTGGATGCAATTCCACAAAACCAGGTAACCTGCCAGGAGAGCTGACCAAGGTAAGACCACTCTCTCATCACATTCAACAGGTTCATGCCCACTGGGGGAGGTTTCTGGTGGCTGGGAAAAGGGAAACATCATCTTCTTTGAGAAAGAAGTAGCAGCACAGATAGATCAATATCAGCTCCCTGGAGAGGCTACACAGAAATCCTGCTGGAGGCACATAAAGTGAGAGAAGGTGTCTGTGAACAGCACACATCGATTTACTGAGGATAAATCGGTCTTTGGCAACCTCACTGCCTCCTATGAGGAGATTATAAGCTCAGTGGACAAAGGAACAGCAGTGGATGTTGTTTATTTTGGTTTTCAAAACATCTTTGGACATGGTCTCCCACAGAATGCTTGCAGCCAGATTGGGAGGACTGGGATAGCTGGCCTATAAAGTAGGTGGAAAATCAGCTGGACAGCCAGACTCAAAGGCTTGTGATCAGCCAAATGGCTGCCTGTGACCAGTGGTGTCCCTCAGGGGGACAATACTCATGCCTTCATTAACCTCCTAGATGAGTGCGTGGAGCACACCCAGAAACTTCCTGGGGGACACCAAATTGGGGGGAACAGAAGGGCAGGCCTTCAGTGCAGACAGAACTTGCCAGGCTGGAGAGAGAGGCTGGCAGGAGCCTCATCCCAAAGCAAGGCCATCAGAAGGGTCAGGGGACTGGAGTTCCTGGAATATGAGCAGCAGAGAGAACTGGGCTCGCTTCAGCCTTACAGAACAAGGGGCTGAAGTTGATTTTCCTGCTGCCTTTGAAACACCCAGTGGGAAGGAGGGAAGGGATGGAGGCAGGTGCTTCTCAGAGGCGCCGTGACCAGATGAGAGTCAACACAAGTGGACACAAGAAATTCTGCATAACAATTTATGTTTTGTTGTTGGGTTTTTTCAAATTATAATCAGCAAATTGTTAGAAGAGGCTGCTCCAAGAGTGTAGAACTTCCATCATTAAATATACCTGAAATTCAACTGGACAGGTCCCTGAAAAACCTGATTTAACTGGATGTGATATATGCAGGAGATCAGACTTACAGACTTATCAAATTATTTGGATTGGGAGTGTCCTCTGGAGGTCTCTAAGTAGAATTTGGTAGCCCAACAGATGGGCCTTAATATATGTTCATATTTTACACAAGGAGAAAATTTTTCCTTTCCTGCTTGAGGAATCCTGAGACACTCAAATTTTTGGAATTGTGGAAAGAAAGAAGTAGGGGGGTCAAAAGGTGTTAAGGTTTCCATAGTATGTAATCTACAGGGCCATTAGGAAGATAAATGGGTTTCCACATGGAATGAGAAAGCTAAAAGCAGAACTGGAGACAGTGACTGTCATGAAAGCATATGAAACTGAGAAGCAGAAATTGTGCTCAAAGATCATTTCTATGGCAAATAAATAACAAAAAAGCAGGCATGAAAAAAAAGAAGAAGGAAAGGATGGAGGAAAGGCAGGGGAAAAAAGCATATCCTATGACCTAATATGAAAGGAAATTATGCAAGTGGAAGTTTAACACTCGCAGCTTTGAGACGTAAAGGCACAAATCTTTTCTGAACAGTGTACCGGTGGACACCCATAGGAAATATTTTTAAAACACCTAAACAACCCAATGAATAAAAATCAAATACTTTCCAAGGCATCATGAAAAAAATCAGACAATTTTTTTAGGTACATGCTTTACTAGAGCAACACAATTTATCCTGTTTAGGTTTTCCTAAACACACTCCTTTCTCACGTCTTACCGACCGACTTTTTGCTCCAGCTCAATTCTTACTCACGCCTGATATCCAGATTTTGGTCACTAAAATCGTTCCTGCTTTCCACAGTGCCTGAAGGACAGTGATTCACTTGGGTTTGGTTCTGGGCAGCACCCATCCTACCTCCAAGCCACAGGAAGTCGTTGACGGAGCGCAGCAGCTCCACGGCCATGTGGTAATGCACCAGGGAATCCTGCAGCATCCCGGCCTGCAGGCACAGGTCCCCCACGTGCTTCCGCATGCGGCCCTGGCAGCGCTTCTTGTAGTGCCTGCAAAACCAACGGGGCGCCCCACTTACTGGCAGGGAACGCTTCTCCGGGGTAATAAACACCTCAAGACAGCTCTCCTCCCTCCTTAAAAGCACATCAATATTGCCTTACTCTCTGCCTCTAAGCGAACGTGAATGCGAGCTAACGGGATACGCAAAAGGACCGACAATTTGAGGGCATTTTGGAAAAAAGCAACTTATGGTGTTTCGGCTACGCAGCATTAACACAGCTAGAGTCACAACCTGAAAACTTCCCAAGCAAGGTTCCTGCAGACTACAGTGAGGATCTGGCTGCCTGTCCATAGCTGATAATGCTGGTTTTTCGCTTTTCCAGCACATCCAAAAGCTCATTGTTAAGCCAGGGTGGTCTCTTGTTCTGCCTTTTTCCTTTGCTTCAGCAAGGGATGGACTGTCCTTTTGCTTCCAGGAAGCTGTTCTTGAATAAATCCCAGAAATCCATGGATGCTTCCCATGGAATCCCTCCATTTTAGCTCTGAGCATATTAAAGGTGACCTTTCCAAATCCTGCTCTGGGCCCCTGCTCTCCTCTGCTGGGACCCTCTCCACACACAGCCCAAAGGTATCAGGGGCCCAGAACCCCCTCAGACACCCCCAGACCTCACAAACCTCCCCCTGCTCCCACCCCCTTCTTTTAAAGGGACGATGAGTGAAAAAGCACCATCACTTCAGGCAACAGCTGACAAGGTTTCTCCTCCTACTCTTTTTTTACATGTTAAAATAAATGGTGATGTTCTTCCCAAATGAACAGACAAAGCCTACTGAATATATTCAACAGACACCTCGGTACAGCTGAAAAGGCAATTTGGGCATAAATCTGTGTGATAAAGAGACACTAATCCTACTATTTTATCTGCTTTTTTAGCACGTTTCAGCTAAAGAAATGTAACAGATGCAAAGCAAGACACACTGGACTTGGAAACACCTCATGGTTTAAGTGACAGTTAAGAACAACTCTGCTTTCCTAAATCCATGAACAATCCTCCTGTTCTCCCTCCTGCAAAAGTATTCCCTGGCAAGAATGTCCTTACACTATAATTATAAAATTGGTTTATGAGGAAGAAATTTAAATGTCAACTTAGATATTTTATTAATTTATCTTCATTACTTTTCATAGTACATCCTGTTGTTCTAACAGTGTCTTCTCAGGTACGCAAGTTTATTTTCCACACATAACACCAAGGAAAAACAGACTCCTATTTCATTAGATAGCTTAAACTAAAATAAAAATCTATCAAAAATGAAATTTTAATTAGAAGAATTGCTGCAGATGTCATTCTTTATTGTATACATGAAGTCCAAAGAATCTGGTAAAAATACAAAGAACCATCTTGGATTGACATAGTTGTAAAACTTTGTAAACTTTGAGCTTTTAGGAGATAGAGTGATACTTTTTCAATTTAATTAGCTGTTGAACAGGTTGCCCAGGGGAGCTGTGGATGCTCCATCCCTGGAAGTATCCCAGGTCAGGCTTGGAGCAACCTGGTCTAGTGAAAGGCGTCCCTGCCCATGGCAGAGGGGTTGGAACGAGATGATCCTCAAGGTTTGCTCCAGCCCAAACTAACCTGTAATTTTTTAAAAAGTTACCAAGACTATTTGAACTTAACAACTTTAAACAAAAAAGAAACCCAAAAAAACCCTAGGGTTACATCCACTCTCCAGATGCTGAAATCTTACTCCCTAGAGTGAGACCTGAATATCTGAGGAATGCCAGTGCTCTGGAATGAAACAGGGTTTGGGGCACTGGGGTTATTCTTCAAGCTAAGAACCTCCCAGAGAACCCCAGAGATGAACTGAAACGTCACTGAAATAATCTCCACGAGGCATCTGAACAAACTGTCCTCGTCAAGTCTGTAATGTAGATATGGTAAAAGGAAGAGAGGCACAGAACAGATGAAATACAAGGGCAGGAATAAGGACACTCATTTATTTCCTTTAGCTCTGAAGGCAGAAAGGCCAGGAGGAATGGCAAGAATCCAAACAATTACATATCCCTGGTTTATTTGCCTTCAAGGCTATCAGTTTGGCTTGGGTAGTTTACACCAAAGAGAAGCATCTTTTCAGCTGCCAAATAATGTCTTATTCCTTGCAGTTGGTTTGAAAAAAGGAGATGAAGAGAAAGTAACTGATTTATATGGATGGCAGACAGAAATTGAAAAAGAGAAGATATAGAGAACTACAGACAATGGCCTTATAAAAACTAAAGAGAAAAGCTATCAGAACCAGTGTTATTGTCCCCCCAAAAAAAAAGAAAATAATAAAAGGAGACAAGAAATATGTCTCTTGATGCTTCTCTCCATCTAAAAAGTTACAAATAATTCCTATATAAATGTCTGCACTTTTCTGATCTATCACACCATACTCACAATTGAATGTAAAGGTGTTGACATTAAATGAAGCTCAATACAACTGTTGTTCTTTATCTTTCAGATGTGTCAGGAATTGAAATATTTTTCTTTTATTTTTCAACAAGCATGTATTTTATAGATCTTTTAAGAACAAAAATGGAAGAAAATTCAAAGTGAAAGCTAAAGCTGCTCTGTATGAACTATGGAAGGCCACCAAATCTTACCAAGATTTCAGTCTGAGCTTTGAGTTATAGAAGGAAAACTCCATCAAAAATTCCGTCGTAATCTGGAATCAGCATTGCACAGGAGAGTTTAACTTGGTCATAAATCAGATTTTCCTACTCTCTGCCCTCCGAAAATAACCTTGCAAGTGTTATATTGCTTTAACTTTTTGATTTGTTTTTTACCTAAGTAGTGGAATTGGACAATCAGTTTCCTTACACAGCCATAATTCCTTTCAAAGATGCCACTGCTTCCAATTCCTTGTCTCTACACTTTCAAGCAACCTTTATGAATGAATTAAAGTCCTTATGCTCTCAAAACTGTACTTTATAAGTGTTCTTCCAGATTTTCCAGCTAGCAGATGATTAAGTTCATAAATATGAGTGATACAGCAAAGGAAAAGAGATGATGCCTGACTCCTAAATCAGGACCTGATACCAGAATAGTTTCTATCACACAGCCTCACCACAGCCCTTCCTAACCTGTTCTGCTGCTGATTTATGCCCATGCCAATATATCTGAAGTCTGAAGGCATTTATTCACCCAGACATCAATAAACATTGCTCATAATAACACTGTTCTTTGGGAAACTCTCCTTATTTAGAGACAAACAGATAATTTATTCCTGGTGATGAAGAAATTAACTATTAATTATTCAAGGACTGAATTCATTCCACCTATTTTTAGGCTCTTCAAGGTATTGCCAAGACAGGATCCATCTCCTACAGTCCCTGCAAGTCATTGCCATACTCTTGGAAAATGTTTTCTTGCTAATTATAGAGTAAGTTTGTACCAAACAATGTATAAACTGTCTTAATCAGGCACTCACAATTAAGTACAATGAATTCAATTACTTCAAGTATGTCCAAAAAGACAAAAGGCAAAGACTTCATTGAAACAAAACCCACTCTCCACAGACAGCAAAACTTAATTCACTTCACATTTGGGAAGCCTCTTTTTAAAAAAATCCAGTATCTACAACATCAGGCCCTTAAAATCATGTCCAAGGGACTCACTGTTTCTTCAGTGCTTTCTGTGGTGCAAAATCAGTGGGAAAAAAGTCCTACATGCATATGTATATGTTGTGTGTTTGTGTGTATATACATATATCAGCATAAAATGAAGATTGTTCATTTTAATACCTAGCTAGTTTTGCTTCACAGCTTTAGCTGAAGAACCTGAAACTGAGAAGCTTACAGATATCTTCTCTCTGAATTATTTTTTACTAAAACACTGTTTAAATATTTTGTCTCTCTCCTGCTTAATCCTCATCTATTTAGGGGCAGGTGGCCCATGTAAATTAACAACTACTCCTCTAGAAACAAGGACAACCTTTCTCTAGGCCAGTTCCTTGCAGCACCCGACTGCCAAGAGCAGTTCCTTTTAATTTTTTCTCTAGCAGATCATTTACAACATTAAACTTCAAATAAGCATCCGAAGTCTCCCTCTCCAAACCCCTTCCTGAGTGTGATGCACTCAGGAACACCCCCAGGGAAGGCACTGCCACCTCATCAATTCCACTGACTACAGAACTAATTTAAAATCTTATTTTCTAAAGTTAGTTGGGTTAATGCTCTACTAAACACACTCTTATATTCACAGGAATCACCACAATCATGACCAATGACCACTGCTACTACTTCAAAGTGCAGGACAATAAATCTGTTCCATGAACTACGAACTACTCGATTTCCTTTTCTGCCTCATTTGCTCTACAGGATATGTGCTTTATTCTTTCATCTCCAGCTCTTTTCTAGAATCTCAAAATAATTTTATGGAAAAATCAGTGCAACAGAGTTATATTTCAAGACAGAATTTATTTTCACTACAAACCATCCAGAAACAAGTTTGATGAGTTTCTGGATCCTCACAATTTGGCTAAATTTACAAACAAGAAACATGCAAAATCAATTCTCAAAAGTGTATTCATGCAAAATGCTCCAACAAAAATTTCCATCAAGTTCTACTAATTCCAGTTAGCATGCAGAGCTATAAATATCACCAATCATAACATTACCCAGACTTAAAGAGACACAGCTACGGCATTGGATCGACTGCCAGAACTTTTGAATTTGGAAATCAAACACAGGCAGCAACAGCTTCATGGCTTTGGAGTTTAAAAAATAAAGCAAATTCCAGAGGCCAGCAGCCACCTAAGCAGACTATGTGTGTCCTGCAAAAAAACTCAGCATTGCTACCAAATATAATTGCCAAATGCGCCAAAAGGGGGCAGCTGCAGTGGTGAGGCTCCAGGCAGCAATTATTTTTGTGTGTACTGAAAAAATAAAGATAAAAAGCAACACTAAATTATGCAATGAAGGCGAGGTGGAGAGGCAGGACATGGGGAAAAAAAGCTAACTATTTTCAAAGATACACAATCACATCCTACCTTTTTAGACCCAACAACAAACTCACAGGGCAGTATGAGAGAAGAAGGGGGGAAAAAAAACAGAAAGGAACAAAACAGAAATTAGAAAGACAGAGAACAGAAAGAAAATTAACAGCCACATACACATACTGAGATCATCAACTTTGATATATCAGTGCACAAATCCCAGCTATGACACCTTGTAGAGACACATCTATAAAGAGGGCCCTACATCCTCATCCCTCCACAGCGTTAAATGAAGCCAGTATTAAAAAAGAAAGAACCTAAGACACAAACTGATGTAAAAAACATTAAAATGAGCTCATCCAAGTAGATTTACAATCATACTTAAGTATGTTTAATTTTAGTTGAAAACAGAAATAAAACAGAAAACTTAAAACAAATGGGATTTTCAGTATTTCTGGCACGTGTTTCCTAGTTTTCAGTTTGTAGAACGTTTCTATCATCATGAGAACATATGTTTCCATTGTTCTCCATCAATCTCCCAGCCTCTACAAATAAATATCAAGTGCAACTGATTTCAGAAATTTTTTCAATTATCCTCAGCAGCCCTGTGACCACATAAATATTTTATCCAATTCACAGCTGAAGAAATAGAAAGAAGAAGTAAATCAATTTGCCAAAATACCCTCCTGGCTGAATGCTGCAGGAATTAAACCAAGGTCAGCCTTCCAGTCTTACAATTTCTGTTTAACAGGACAACCTTTCTTCAAAATTTTTTAGGACTTAACCCACTATTTTTCACAAAAAAATAAAGTTTTCACAAACACACAAAGTTTACTACCAGCCAAAAGAAGTTCTTCTACACCCAAAACTCAGTGAGTTTGTGTATGCTGTCATCTCAGTCAGTTCTGGGAATGTGTCTCTCCTGCTCATTACACAAGCCACTTTCAAAAGACAAAGATCATCTTCACTTTTCCCAAGAATTACCTTATTTGAAATAAAAATTCATCTTCCTAATTTATGAACTTTGCATCTTAAAAGAAGCCAATCAATTGGCCTCCATGGCAATTATCATGCAACCAAGCTAATGAAAGTCTTCAAACTGGGTGAGGGAGAAGATCAGGTTTATTTGTATAGCTCTAATCACAAGTGTTAACCTTAATATTTGACCATAAAATACTAGGAGAAGAGTATCTTTTAAGATAGAAACTATGTTCAGTAGTTTTAATTAGTCTCCAAATCACATTATCAGAATTATGTGGCCCAGGTAAATTCTTAACATATTTTCCCTCAACCTGTCATTCCAATAGCCCCAGGCTACTGCTGCAGCAGTCACTCAATTAGACCTTTGCTTCACAGTGCCACTTAACTTTAGAAGTTACAGGAAAAGATATGCTTATTTAGCCTAAGTAGGCATCTACAATTCCAGCAGCAGAGACACACCCTCTGTTAGAAGAAGAGACAGTGTGTCTTCTCTGTCATCTATTTAACAGAGAACATTTGTGCTTCTTAAGTAAGTGGTTGCACACCCACTGGGAGGTCGCCATACCTTATAGACAAAAATTGCAAATAGACAGAAAGTATATAAAAAAGATCAAAGGACTTCCTTTGCCTTTAGCCCTTTAGAAATTTCCACCTATACTAGAAAAAGCTGTTTCTTTTGCCTCAGTATCATCATGTTTTTATTTCTTTCTGGAAAATCATTATGCTGACAGACTCAAAACCAATGAAGTAGCTAAAGTGGTTTGACCAGATGTTCTCATACCCACTTCCCACCTTCAAAAAACCTTGAGCCCTCCCTGAACAGAATTACATACCCAACCTTGCAAAAACAGAAACTGGTCTCTATGGAAGAAGGTCCTTGCTAGCCCTGTCTCTCCCTGGTAAGCAGAGCTTTCCCTTAATTAGTCAACCTGTCACTACAGAAGAGAACTGCTAAAATAAAATCCTGTGAACTGCAATCCAAGCAATAAAGAGCAAGTAATAAATTGCAACACTGTTATCACCAGCTCACATCCAAAGACTTTGACTTGAAAGTATAAGTTAGTTTAATAAACTGATCTGAGTTCAACCTTATTCCATGGACCTGAGCTTCTGCTTTAGAACAGAGGGCAGAGATGCATCAGGCCACATGAGAGGTGCACAGAAAGGCTCCTGTGCACAGAAGCTAGAAATATATTTTCATGCAGCCTTCTGAAGTCCTATTGTACAAATCCTAAATTGTAAACCAATCAGAAGTACTAACTCCACAGCAAAACAGAACTTTCTTACTATTGAACTGAAAAATTAGAATATTTAACACCTTTTCCTTGAGCAGTTCAGTGCAGCAAACATTTCAAGTACATCCATTGATCCAGACTCACTGAAAACCTGTTTGGTATTCAAACCTCCCAGCAAGGGTGTGTGCAGAGCTGAGCCAGTGATTAACTCTGGATAAACCCCTGTGTCTACACAGGCAGGGTCACACACCTTCCATTCTGCAAAGAACTGAAGCATCACACTGAATCTGTTTAACTCCTCACTGCAACAGCATCAAATCCCTCCTCGGAGATGCGTGGGCACACATTCTGCTGTCACTCGAGCTCCCCACCAGTTCAGAACTCCACAAGGAGTATTTCCCTCTAGTTACAACACAGCCACTGCCCAGAAGTAAGTCATTTATCTAAGAAACTGATGTCCAAATTACAATTTTTTTAGACAACTGAACAGCAGACTTCACTCTGATTTTAAAATTCTTAGTCAACAATTGTCATTTTCTACCTATTTGGAACAAGAAATTTTGCTTACATTCAGCCAAATTTCATTCAAACTGAGTAATTAATGACAAGATTCTAAAAAGACTTGTCCAGTCTTCACAACTTTACTACCCATGTACAAAAAGCAGTAACACAGAAGTTCACATTGATAACTGAATAACAGTGCAGGGACAAACCCGGGACCAACAAGCCAGAGCTAGTTCAAGTGCTCACCAAAGAGGAGCAGGACACTGGGGCACTGATGGTCCTCCAAGCAACCACAGATAATTTAACAAAAGGCTTCAAACTCCTTAGAAACCTGAATGCTTTCTTCCTGTTTCCAAGGCCAGGACTAACTATGCAGGCAGAGCTGATTAATGTGATCTCAAAGCTTTACAAACCTGCCTGGACACCTCTGAGCTTTTAGGCACACTAATAACTTCTGCTGGCATCCCTATAGTGCAACACAGGTGTGAACACTACTATTTCCACACACAGCCTGAATTTTGATAGGGCTTCCCCACCTCTGGCTTTGCCAGGACAAAAGGTGGCTGCATCCATCCCCTGGATTTGACTGCAAACAGCAGAGTCAAACAGATTTTGCACCTGCCTGTAGCTACCAAGCCAGAATTACTCATCCCTTGCACAGGAACTATGCAACACTCAAATCTGACAGATGAGTATGCCAATGAGGAGAAAGGAAAAATGGAGGGGAGAAAACTCTAACATACAAAAAACCAAACAGGTAGCAAAAAAAGACAGGTAAAAAGTGATAACAAATAATTACATAAAACAAAGAAGGACAGGGAAAGATGCTTGACTTCATCAAAATAAACAGTTACTGTCTCACAGAATGAAAAAGTAGACAGAGGTTTAGAAGGAAAAATTACAGTAAGCAGGATTAGTCAAATATTACTCAACATGATATAAAAATAGTTTCATTGATGCTAACTGAATCTTTTTATTAATACTGTATATCTGTAAAACATTGGAAGTTTTCCAGCAAAAAGCCTCATTACAGCAGAACCTGTCAAACCACTCCTGTGACTTCTTCCTGCTATTTGATGAGCTTCATTAATTAAATGTATATATAAACAAGCTCAGAACACCAAATACGCTGAGACTACACGTTAAATTCTCTTGAAACTACAGCAAGCAGAAAGATCAGGGCACAGCATCTGTTGGAACAAGGCTCACCTTGTCCTTTCTAATAGGCTTATCCTAAAGGCTGGCAAGTGCCACGGATGTGGTTTTTTTTCAGACCTGCAAGCTGACAAAAGTAGCTGCTTACCTACTATCGGTGTCCAGACCTACAAAATCCTTCTTCTCAAAAGGAACACAGAGGAGGGGAATCTTGTCTCCAGACTTATCAGTGGCTCTGTCAAGACGCTTGGACTCCAGCACTATGAAGAGAGACTCGATAAAATCTTCTATTCTCCTCTCCACAGTGCCACACTCATGGTAACTGGGATAAAACGCCACATCTGTGCGGGGCTGCTCTGCAATCTCTCCTTGAAGCCCGAAGACAAACAGCCGGGAATCATAGAGAGTAGAGCCATACATCTCCTTCTGAAGATGGAATTTTTCAAAAGTCTGAGGCCACTCCTTTGCTGAAGAACACTCTGTGATAGTGATCAGCCCCACGACTTTGCGGTGTGTCTGAAAATCCCCCCACTCGTTGTTCTCTGGGGGATAATGGTGCCTGTATCGGATGTAGAGCACTCGCTGCGAGTCGCGCACGTTGACTTGGCTCACGGCTGAAATCCGCTTGTAGATCCTGAAAAAGCTCTCTTCAGGTACAATGCCAATGGGCTGAACCACGACCAGGAGGGTCTGATGATCCTCAGCACACTGCATGTAGTCAGGAACACTCATTTTGCATCAACTGCAGGCTAGTGAAAGAAAAACGCATATTATTTTCTAACATACAGAAGTACACAGGGTTGCTGAATCAAACCAGGGCTTTGATGCTAAACACTTCTGCATCCTGAATATAGGAGCTACAATAACCACTACTTGCTTCATTATTTTACTTAATCTTCAACCATGGAACCTACTGACGTTACACTGTGCACAAGGAGTACTTTTAGTCACCTATTGAACAAAAAATCTCTAAATAAGGGTTTTCCAAGTGAATCTCACTCCCTGTGCAGCTCCACAAGCCAGCTCACACAAGTCTCTACCACAGCCACTGGGCAGAAATACCAGCTCAGGAGAGCCTGTCCGACTCAGGCTCTTCTGTCCCATTTTCTTGGGGACATATGCAAAATTGTGTGGGGTGAGATGTAAACAGGCACCAAATCGGGATCACCAAACTTTACACAGCTTGCACATGGCCAAGCAGAGGAGTATCAGGACCAGAACACCTATTTTTGGAGGGAAAGCGAACTCTTGCTTTCTCAAAACACACGTAGGTAAGGACCAGGCAATGTTTTCTGCCTTGACATTTAAGTATTTAGAATCCCTTTTCTCCTGAGCTCTTTAAAACTGATTACTGCACTGCAGCCGAGTCTCGAATGAAGATGCACATCTCTGACTCCTTTCGTGTCTGAGACCTCCTGGACCTCACAGATCCCTTTGTGAATTTCAACTCCAAAGCCCTGAACCCTAAATACCACCAGAAGCCACAAAAAAAAAACCAACCTTCCAAAAAACAAACACACAGACAAAACAAAACAAAACAAAACAAAACAAACGCATCCCAGCTTTAGACTTGACACCATTCCTCGACGAGTTCCGAGCCCACGGGGACACAGCTGACAGAGAAGCAGCTGCCTTGAGGAAACAGGCTGCTCAGAACTAGGGACTGTACCTCCCTTGAGGAAACAGGCTGCTCAGAACTAGGGACTGTACCTCCCTTGAGGAAACAGGCTGCTCAGAACTAGGGACTGTACCTCCCTTGAGGAAACAGGCTGCTCAGAACTAGGGACTGTACCTCCCTTGAGGAAACAGGCTGCTCAGAACTAGGGACTGTACCTCCCTTGAGGAAACAGGCTGCTCAGAACTAGGGACTGTACCTCCCTTGAGGAAACAGGCTGCTCAGAACTAGGGACTGTACCTCCCTTGAGGAAACAGGCTGCTCAGAACTAGGGACTGTACCTCCCTTGAGGAAACAGGCTGCTCAGAACTAGGGACTGTACCTCCCTTGAGGAAACAGGCTGCTCAGAACTAGGGACTGTACCTCCCTTGAGGAAACAGGCTGCTCAGAACTAGGGACTGTACCTCCCTTGAGGAAACAGGCTGCTCAGAACTAGGGACTGTACCTCCCTTGAGGAAACAGGCTGCTCAGAACTAGGGACTGTACCTCCCTTGAGGAAACAGGCTGCTCAGAACTAGGGACTGTACCTCCCTTGAGGAAACAGGCTGCTCAGAACTAGGGACTGTACCTCCCTTGAGGAAACAGGCTGCTCAGAACTAGGGACTGTACCTCCCTTCTCCCACGGCGCTGCCTGGGGTCTGCCCAGCAGCCCCATTCCCAGCACACAGCCCCATTCCCATCGCACAGCCCCGTTCCNAGCGCACAGCCCCATTCCAGCACACAGCCCCATTCCCTGTGCACAGCCCCATTCCCAGCGCACAGCCCCATTCCCAGCACACAGCCCCGTTCCCAGCGAAGCAGCACTGTCCTGACACTTCCTCCCAGCAGAGGCCGCAGCGGGAGGGAGCTGCCCCTTTCCCGGTCCCCGGGCATATGCCGCTTTGGGCCGGCCAAGTTCAGCAGGGAAAACGAATGAACTGCAGAAGAGCCAAGCGCAGCAGAGGCGCAGCAGAGGCGCACACGGCCCTGAGCCCCGTCAGGGGCAGCGAAAGGCGCGGGGGAGCTGCTCTGGGGGGAGCGGCTGCCGGGGGGGAACCGGGGAAGGGGCACTGACAGCCCGGGCAGGAGCCGGGCTTTGGGCAGCGGGGGCGGGCGTAACCCCGGAGGGGGCACTCACAGCCGGGACAGGAACCGCTCCAGGACAGGGGGAAGCGGCACTCACAGCCGGGACAGGGGGACGCGGCTACCGGCGGTCAGCGGGAAGCGGCACTCACAGCCGGGACAGGGGGACGCGGCTGCCGGCGGTCAGCGGGAAGCGGCACTCACAGCCGGG